>NW_025909125.1:36871-61055 GCF_018835915.1 Vigna umbellata
TGCGATAAACCTTCTGAGTCAGTTGAAATTAGATGCTGGGCAATGATGAAGATTTGTAGAGGAAGGACAACAAAGTATGTAAGCGAAAAGAAATGCATTGACCAAATTCCTCAAAGTGGAAGATCTAAACAAAATATGGAAAACAACCTAGAGGATTATCTACGAAGTTGGAAGGCATATTACAGGGGGTTTAACATTAGAAGAGAATCTTCTAGGAATTTTTTAGAAATATCTTAGATTTGCATTTTTTTTTTAAGAAAACGGGCCATCTAACGCATTTAATCGATTAACATAAATATTAATCGATTAATAATGAGTACAACGGCTAGTTTTTCAAATCTGAAACCCCCAACGGCTAGTTTTTCAAATCTGAAACCCCCAACGGCTAGTGTTAATTGATTATTCTCAGGAATAATCGATTAACTAAATAAATCAAATATAAATTACAAGAATCAACCCTAATACATATTTGAGCACTATTACATCAACTTTGATTATTATAAAAGCTTTATAAAATACAGAGATCTTCAATTTGTCTTTATGGATCTTGACTTGTGCAAATCTGTTCATCATCAAAACTTCATCTTTGATTTTTGCTAACACGGTGATCATGGGAAATCATGATCAAGTTGAGTTGTTTGACAGTAACAGAAGGCTGATCTTGACCAGTAAAATTTCGAAGAATAGGACGTTTCAAGTAAGGTTAGATGCAGTAGAAAACTTGCAATGTTTGTCTACTGTAAAGATTGAAGAGAGTTGGTTGTGGCATCAGCGTCTCAGTCATTTAAATTTTAGAGACACGCAGAAACTTGAAGAAAAGGATATGGTTTCAGGTATACCCCGCATTTCTTTACCAGTTGATGCATGCAAGTCTTGTTTGGTAGGCAAGCAATCTAGGAAATCTTTCAAGTCAAAGATAAAGATGCATTCAAGAGAGTGTCTAGAAGTAGTACACTCAGATATTTGTGGCCCGCTTGAAGTTTCATCATTGGCAGGAAGCAAATATTTCATTGTTTTCGTGGATGAGTTTAGCAGAATGAGTTGGGTGTATACTATCAAGACAAAAGGTGAAGCGCTGGAGGTTTTCAAGAGATATGTGACTTGTGTAGAAAGAGAGAGTGGCAAGACTCTGAAGGTCTTAAGAACTGATGGTGGAGGGGAGTTTACCTCACATGCGTTTGAAGAGATCTGTAAGAGCAAAGGCGTAACACATGAGGTTACTGCACCGTATACGCCCTAGCATAATGCTTTGGTTGAAAGGAGAAACCGGACCATTATGAACATGGCCAGATGTCTCCTCAAAGAGAAGAACTTGCCACGGAACCTGTGGGCTGAGGCTGTGTCGACAACTGTTTATCTACTTAACAGGTGTCCCACTAAGCGCGTTGAAGGAAGAGTGCCACTTGAAGTTTGGATAGGAACAAAGCCATCCGTGAAGCATTTGAAAGTTTTTGGTTCAATGGTGTTTGTTCATATCCCAGATCAAAAGCGGACCAAGTTGGAAGACAAGGGCGAGCCCATGGTGTTTGTAGGGTATCATGCTACTGGGGCATACAAGTTATATGATCCGATGAAACAGAAGATGATCATCAGCAGAGATGCGATTGTTTTGGAGAAGGAATTCTGGGATTGGAATCATATGCATGCAAGCCCAGAGAAGACGCTGATGCATGAAGTTACTGATGATCAGAAGCAAGAAAGGGCTGAGGTTGTTTCTGACAATAATATTGATTTGAGGGATGCATCTCAAAGACCAAGAAGACAAATAATAAAGCCATCCAGATTCTCTGGTTTTGAAACTTATTCTGATGCATCGATTGATGAAGAAGGGAGTTTGATTCACATAGCGCTCATGGTTGGAGCAGAAGCAGTAGACGTGGATGATGCATTGAAACAATCGGTGTGGAGAAATGTCATGATAGAGGAACTCCACTCAATTGAGGAAAAACAACACGTGGAGGTTGGTAGATCTTCCACTTGGGAAACGAAGCATTAGTGTTAAGTGGGTGTTTAAGAAGAAGTTAAACCCAGATGACACCGTTTCCAAATACAAAGCGTGATTTGTGGCCAGGGGATTCCTGCAGAGGAAAGGAGTCGATTTTGATGAGGTGTTTGCACCTGTAGCGAGACTAGAAACCATACTCCTGGTTGTGGCGATTGCATGTGCAAACAGATGGCTGATTTTCCATTTGGATGTTAAATTCGCGTTTCTGCACGGGATGTTAGAAGAAGAGGTTTATGGTTAGCAACCTCCTGGGTTCAGAGAGAAGGATAAGGAGGAGAAGGTATACAAATTACAAAAGGCATTGTATGGTCTACGACAGGCACCCAGAGCCTGGAATAAGAAGATTGATTCATCTTTGACTGTTCACGGGTTTGAGAAATGCATAGTGGAACATGGAGTCTACGTGAAAAGGAATTCAGAAGGTAACTTGTTGATTGTTTGTTTGTATGTCGACGATCTTTTGGTGATAGGATCGAAGATTGAGGATATAGACAAATTCAAGGAGATAATGAAGAACGACTTTGAGATGACGAACTTAGGAGAACTTAACTATTTCGTGGGAATGGAGTTTACTCGTTCAGCAAGAGGGCTTGTTATGCATCAATATAAATATGTAAAGGAGCTGCTGGAAAGGTTTAAGATGCATCAATGCAACGTTGCCCGAAGCCCTTTAGAAGTGAATGAACAGTTGAGAAAGGATGAAGCTGAAGAGGAGGTAAATGAAACGAGATTCAAGCAGATAGTAGGATCCTTGTGATATTTGTGTAACAACAGATCGGACTTGACATTTTGTGTAGGTCTGATCAATAGATTTATGTGCAAACCCAAGAAGAGTCATATGAACGCTGCTAAACGCATCATGAGATACATCAAAGGCACGTCAACTGATGGCATATTGTTTCTTTATGGGAGTCAGGAGAATGAGTTAAAACTCACAGGGTTTTGTGATTCAGACTACGGAGGTGATATTGTGGAGAGGAAAAGCACCTCCAGTTTTATCTATTTCATTAATGGACCACCAATCTCGTGGTCATCTAAGAAACAATCAGTTGTTGCATTGTCGAGTTGTGAAGCAGAGTATATCGCTGGGTGTTATGTTGCTTGCCAAGGAGTTTGGCTCAAGGAGTTGCTTGCTGAGGTGAAAATTGAAATGGAGAGTCCAGTAAAGCTGGAAATGGATAATACTTCTGCTATCAATCTAGCTAGAAATCCGGTGAATCATGGGAGGAGTAAACATATAGAAGTGAAATTTCACTTCCTCAGAGACATGGTAAGTAAGGGGAAAATTGAAATTTCACATTGTAGAACTGAAAAACAATGGGCTGATCTGTTAACCAAAGCATTGGCTGGTGACAGGTTCGATTTTCTGAAAAGAGGAGTTGATGTGGTTTCTCTTAAGTTAGTTTGAATTAAGGAAGAATATTGAAGTTTGTTGTAATTCAAACTTATTGTTTTGTTCGGTTTCCTGTTATATTGTTACTGTTGTATCAGTCACAGTATCTCATGTATATAAACACTGTTTTCTTCTGTTATAAAATAATACAGTCACTTCATTTATTCTGTTTAGTGCATACCTTCCTCTCTACCTTCTATTCTCTTTTCTATTAGCATGATCCTTTCAATATTTCTTTGGAAAATGAATTCTAAAACCTTTCGCAATTTACTTATATGTTTATCAATGTCATTCTTTAATTCCGTAGATTACGCCTTACAGCAAACATTAACACTAATGGTATTTTCATAAAACAAATAATCGCAACTTTTTGAAAAAACAATAGGTTATCATATGAAACTATAAATTATTTTAAAAATTTTGGAAACATTATTTCTTGCTTTTAACAAAATAATATAATTGCAAAATTGTAATAAATAATGATTTAATTATGTATTAAGTCTTCCATTAACGTGAGAACTTTTAGTTGAATTCTTAATAAATTTTGGCTATCAAAATACTCAATAAATTTATACTTTTTCAATTGAGTCCTGCTGTTAAAAATTTTTAGGTTTAATGTCTCTGTAGGTCCTTATTTTGGTCCAGAATCTCAATTAAGTCCCTTTTCTTTTTGCCTTCTCAATTGGATCCTAATTTTTGTAAAATTGAAGCAATTAAAGGTCTGCCGTCAAATTGGACAAACTGCCGTTTAATTGTGCGTTACGTGGCATGGACAGTGTTTTCACTAATCCACGTGGAACTAAAAAAGAGTTTTGTATTAAAAATTTGGATTGAATCAGATTTAGGGAAGGGCAAAGTGAAGAAAATGTAAAAATTTAAGTGCAGCCCAGGGTCGCGTAAGGGAAAACTCTTTCCCATCTCTTCTATGTTCCAGTTAAAAGCAAAACTCCAGAAGCTTGAAGCTTCTTCCCTTTCTCCTTTGACGCAAACAGACTCAACGTTGGGAGAGAGAATATTCTACATTTTCGAGCATAGGCAGAGACCTTGTGGAGGGGCAGCGGAGGCGCGACGATAACAAATCGATAGAGCAGCAAGGTCGCGGCGACTGCACGAGGACGTTGGTCAATCCGCTTCGTGGTGCAAGGAGGGAGGGTTCGTTTCGGCATCTCAATGGTCATTCTCGTGGGTGGTGGGGATCACGTTCTTGGTTGAGTTTCAGATTAGGGTTTTTTTAAAAAATTGAAATTAGGGATTTGATTCATCTAGGAAAGGTCAGGACTTGGGATTGAACCAAGTGGCTTATGATGAATCAACCATGCCATCGTCTGTATGTTCTTGTACCGGTGTCCTGAAGCAGTGTTACGAGAATTCCATTCATCTGTAATTAGTGGATTATTTGATGATCTTCCACATCATTGCAGCATATGTGGCTTTAGACTTAGATGGGAACTAGAGATATGAGTACTAGAAGGGGTCCCATCATTAATGCAAATTGCTTATCATCATTCATGCAAATTTCTTATCAGATAACTTGATTTCAAGTGTCCATGAGATGGTAAGACTTATTACTTGATATTCGTGGACAGAAACAGGGTTTTGTTTAAGTTCAATGTAACACACCTTTCACTCATAGCATGATGATGATAATCAGAAAAGCTTGGATGAGGGAGATAAATGCTCTAGAGATTAATTAACAATATAAAAACCAGAACTTTAACGAATGAAACACGGAACTGCATCTCCTTCGCCTTCCTTGAACTGCATCTCCTTCGCCGTCGCCCCGAACCACACCGTCCACGACGCCTTCCACGGCCAACGCGTCACATGGACGCACCACGTTAAGACCGCGCAGGACTCACGTGAGGAGAAGCGCAGCTTCACACTCCGCCTCCCAAAGCGCCACCGCCACTCTGGTTGTGTGTGAGAAGGAGAGGGGAAGACCAATTACTGAAGTGGGAATCGTAATGAGTTTTCCCACTGTGCTCTTTTCCTAAAGCTGATTTAACCTCATTTTTTTAAAACAAAACTCGTTTTTAATGCCACGTGAGATTAGTGAAAACACTGTCCATGCCACGTAACGCACAATTAAACGGCCGTTTGTCCAATTTGACGGCAGGCTTTTAATTGCTCCAATTTTACAAAAATGAAGACCTAATTGAGACGATAAAAAGAAAGGGAACTTAATTAAAATTCTGGACCAAAATAAAGACCCACAGAGACATTAAATCAAATTTTTAAGAGCATGGTTGACGTAATTCTTATTTTGTCATGTCACATTTCTTAATTGTTGTCACATGTCATAATATGACAATATAATAATTCCATTAGCTACTTAATTTAATAGGAATATTTAACATTAAAAACTCAATTGAAAAATATAAATTTATTGAGTAATTAATGAACTATAAAATTTTTTTAAATAAATTTATTAAGTATTTAATGAACTATAAAAATTTATTAAAGACTCAATTAAAAGTTTTTAAATTTATAAGGATTTAAAATATAATTAAATTTAAATGATAATATTTTTATATTTAACATAATTTTATGTTCATGATTTGAATTTGACATATGAGGGTATTTGATAAAAAAGTTATTAACACTAAACCAAAAATATTATCGGATTTTTCTTAAAATAAAAATATCTTACGAAGGAACAAGCATTTATTTTTTATTTTGGCATTGCTACCTTTGGTTGAAGCAGTCACGCCTACCTGTTCCTCTTTCTATCTTCCTCGTTTGTGAAACGTTCACTACAAGACCAAACACCTAACGACCTAGTTTTATAAAACTAAATAAATAAATAAATACTTCTTTCAGCCGAATGTGTCAACCTTCCATCTCTAAACAATCTCCAATTTGGATAATTTGAATACTATATATATATATATATATATATATAATATCACTTAAAATAAATGAGTTTTTATAAAATTAAATAAAAAAGTAGACGAAAAAAAAGGTGTTTTTTTAAAGAAATTGTTTCTATCAACCGCTTTATACTAACTTCTAAGTCACATGAGGGTGGTGGAATCTTATATATGTGTTAAACTTTTTAATTTTGATGGTATTAACTATCTTTTTTAACATCTTAAATATGTTTCTTACGACAAAAAGAATAAATAAAGGTAATCCATGTCGATAAAGGAGTAACAATCTACAAATACAAAACTCTTAATTAAATCTTTAGCAGCAGTTTGTATTAATATATAAAGAAAGATAAAGAATAAAATGATTCTCTATAAATATATTTTATGAACATAATGATTATAAAAGTTAGAAAACATACGTGCTCAAATAGAAAGTGATGAATTATAAAAATTATTAACGACAAACAAACCTTCTCACAAGTAAAATAGACCAAATTATTTATATATTAAACTCTTTTCTAAGTTAGATGAACTCATTTATCTATAAGCTAAATATAACTATAGCTATTTATGTGAAAAATATAAAAAAAGACTAACTAAATAATAATGCAATAACTTAATAGCAATCACAAATATTAGGTAATACTTCACATGATAACCATCGTTTATCAAATCTCTGCTTATAATAAACAAACATTGCTATTAAATAATTCACAATATATAGAAGATAAGGTAAACCTTTATCATCTTTAATATAAAACTATTTATTATTTTCATTCTTTTAGGAATTTAATTGGAAAAAAATCAATAAAAAAATACGAATAAGGTATTTTTGTGTCAAAAGTATGTTAATGTTTAATTTTTTTAATAATAATATTTTTCTATTATAAATTATGGTTAAGAAAAAAAATGTTTCCATTTTTTTTATTACTAATATATCTTTATTAAATTAATTAGAAAATTATAATTATGAAAAAAGGACTTTTTTTTAATACTATGTCTCCATTAAATTAATTATAACTTTATGGGTTGATAATAAAATTTAATTAAGTTATTAGTGTTTATTAATTTTTATTTCTATTAATAATTATATTTAATGAGTTAAAACTTTTTTCAATAAATTATAATTTTGTTTAGGAAAAAGAGAATGATTAATTATTTTATTCTCTTAGAATAAATTTTGATTTATATTTTCTTTTTTTATCTTTATGTTACTTTTGTTTTACTGATTCTACACCTCCCAATTCACGATTTTTTCTCTTCATTTAATAAAATAATATTTTTATAACTCTTCCACCCCTTTCTCTTCTCATCTCCTCTTTGCCGCATTTCATCTCTGAAAGTCTACACTCCCTTTCTTTCTCTCTCTAATGGTGCTTCTCCCTTCCTCCCTCATTTTTTACCATTTCTTTTTAAGGTTATCAAGTCAGGCATATGGAAAACTACTACTCCGCCGTTGCAGTGTTTTTTCTTTGAGGCATTTTGAAGGCAATTAGAATGTTTTGTTAAAGGTGAGATTTTTTTGAAACAAGTTATGAGGGTCGGGTGCCAGAGAGAGGCGATGGGGTTAACGCCGTTTGCTACATCAAACAAAAGTTAACGTCCTTCAATTTTAAGGACTAACAGTAATAATTTCAAAACCATGAGAACTAAAAACAATTAAAGTTTCGAGTAGGGACTAAACCTAAAATTGTGTGATACTTAAGGGACGAAAAACATATTTAACCCTAATTCTACCACTGCGTCACTTATTATGGCAAGTGAAATATAAATGGTTTAAAATGTTATTATAAAAAGTTGTTTTTCTACTAGTGTCGTTTTTTGTTAGTATGTTTTTCTTTCTATTTATATTTTTTTGTTTTTATTTTATTTGTTGAATTTGTATTAGGATTAGAAATACATTTTTTGTGTGGTTTTGTTTTTGGGTATTTTTCCGTTCATGAGTTTAAAAAGTTTTTTATATATTTTAACGAGGAAGTAGAGTTTTTACTTGAGTTGAATTACATAATTATTTACTAAGTTAGAATTTAATCTTTTGTAGATATTGAAGATGAAATCTTTAATAAATAAATAATGAATATAAGTTGGAATTGAAAAAACAAATTAGCTTTATGTGAAAAAAAAATAATTACGACGATTGTATATATAATTTTACATTAAAAAAATTCAAAAAATAAATTTTAAATAAAATGTCTCGTTTTTAAGTTTGTGTTAGACTTTCCACACCCTTAAGCTTTCTTCTATTACACCATCACAATTTGATAGATATACTATTATAGAGATAATTTGATAATTTATTATTAATATGATAAATTTTAATTTATATATTATTCAACATTAACT
The DNA here is from genome assembly GCF_018835915.1 of Vigna umbellata. Next base: position 45,483 of record NW_025909125.1, read on the forward strand.
CTATACTTTATTCAGTCTCTTTAACTCATTTTGATACTTACGAAAAGAATCCGCACTCTTTTTTGTGTGTGAAGGGATCATATATGTTCTTTTTAAAGCATATAAATATCAGAACTTCACTTGTTTTTATTTAGGTTGTGTGTCGAAAGGAACAATCATAACTATATCGATCGTTTATAATTATTGTTATTAAGGTAAGCATAAAATATCATGATATGAAAATAAATCACTGTTACTGTCATTTGAACATATATATCACAAAATTGGAACTAAAGGTAAAAGTTTAGGATATCTGAATAAACTATTAGCTGTATAAGATGCAAGTTTTCAGCACATTTAACTCAATATTCAAATCAATCCAAGGTCTCATCATACCATTCCAACCTGCAAGCAACAACCCACAATTAACCAAAAGTTATGATAGAAGTTTTGTAAAGGTGAACTAAAAACAAAATATTGTCCCAACATTAATACTAAAAAAATGGACTCGTCATACAAAAAAAAATATCCAAAAAAATTCTTATAAGTTGGTTCAACGTCTCATGTTATATTGAATGTGAAACCTTATTTGTCATTTTCACACGCATGTGATTCAATAAATCGCATTTAATTCAAATATATGCATAACTAACATCAAAATTTATTTAATGTGGTGTACATAATTTCAATTCAATTTATATAGACAAATGAAAACAAATTTAAAATAGAATCATAAGTTATCTGTAAATATTTCAATTACACAATTTTAATTCTATTAAAACTCCCATCTAAAAAGACCTGAATTATCTACAAACTTCTTTTCTCTATAGAATCATTTGTTCTATAAAATTAAAAGGTAAACTAATTATTCAATTAATCATATAAACCATAATCAACATATGATTAAACATACATTATGTCTATTAAAAGCCACGCATATCATTCATACCAAAATATACATTGTGACTACTTTTGAAAGACTAATATTAAATTGAAATAAAAAAAAAACTAACATTTATTTTATTTATCAATTTATACGCTTTGATACAAGACCTATATATCAAATTTAGAGTATTATATGTTTCATTAAGTATTGATAACTCTTTCGCCTCAACTTAATATATATGTTTTCATTCGCTCTCATCACAAAATACATATGTCTATACGACTATGTGTAGCATTAGAGTTTAAATATACCATAAAATCATTTACCATACATGTATACATCATTATCATTATAGTAATATCACTTCCGTTATTATTCACAATATCATTCAATAATACTAAATTCACACAAAAAAATAAGAAGATATACTAGAAAGATAATGGCTTAAATGCTTACTCCTCTTGTTAAGATGTGAATTTCTGTTTAGTACCCGATTTTAAAAATGAAGACATTGAGTCCCTATGTTATGAAAAGTGTATGAATAAGTCTTGTCCGTTAAGTTGACAGCAACGGTGTTAAGCCCATGCTGATGTGACCGTACTTTTTCTCTTCTCTCTTCTGTTGTCCAGTTTTTTATCTCTCTTGTTCAGCTTTTTCTTTGATGAGTTGTTGAACTTGTTCTTTCTTTGTGAACCTTATTCATATATTTTTCATAACATAGGGACCCATTGTCTTCATTTTTAAAACTGGGTACTAAACAGAAATTCACCTCTTAACATGGGGACGAATTAAGCATTTAAGCCAAAGATAATCAAAGGGAGAGAAATTTAAAGTGTCTCCAGTTTCACTTAATTTCAGTTTAGACAAAAAAAATTAGTAAAGAAATTTTGTTTAAGAGTTAGATAAATAATAATTTCAAAAAAATGAAGAGAAAAAATAACAAAATGTATAGAAAAATGAAAGAGCATTAAAAATAACTATAAAATAGGGTTATAAATAGCCCTCAAAAACATATTTAAAAGATATTAGGAGGTAAATTTTTATTTAGTGGGTCGACAATATAAGACAAATTTATGTATATTTAATGGACTATATCTTTTATGAAAATCTATTTATTTTAAATTCATTTTTAATAACAAATTTGACCGAGTGTTTAATAAATATTGTATACATACACTTGAGAATTAAATTGTAAAATAATTCTAGAGGTTTGATTGATCTCTCTCATAATCTTCTATTTATAAGAATAAATTGATACAAAAGTAACCTTAGACACAATATAATCATGATAAATAGGATAATCCTACACATAATATAATAATGATAAATAGAATAACCTTAAATACACTTAATCATGATAAATATGATAACTCTTGACATAATATAATGATCATAAAATAGGATAAATATCCTACCACATATATGACTATATTACTCATAGTACCTTATGAATTTGACAAATTTAATTGAATGAGATGTGATAGTTTTTTAAGAATAATTTCATGAGATAATGGTGTTGAACTAACATATAAATGCACTTCTCCTCACAATTATAGTCAAAATACCCTAATTAAATGGATGGAGATCTTATTGGTGGCAAGAGTCTCTTATTTTTTTTTTTAAACAATGCATTATGTATTCGGCCATTTTAAATGTTGGGCAGATGAATTATGCATAAAACTTTTTGATGGTATTAAACCGGTATCTTTAACCTTTTAATTATAATATATTATTAATTAATTTATCTTAAATTAAGAGTTCAGAGGAATAACGTTTAAGAAGCCATTAATTTTTGTAATAGCATGAGTGTACGAAGATCTAGAAAGAGAAATGCAAACACAAAAAGATAAAGGTTAGAGAGAAATATGCTTTAAGGTGTACCCTGGCGCAGAGGATCACAGACAAGTCGCTTTCTTTATGGAAGACATTGACCAAAGGCTCAGTCAATGCACTGCATTCATGATATGATGACACGTGGCAGTCTCATGTCATTCTCCAGAGTGTCTGTACTGTATCTGTTTAACAAGTCATTAAAGATTATTCATGCTTTTACTACTTAAAGCTGCTACTCATTTTTGAACTTTCACCATCTAATAATATTATATTGAATTTTAAACCCCACTGATTTCAATTAAACCAGTCACAAAGGACACTGTTATTGTCATTATCACTAATCATTGTAACGAAATTCAAATCTTTAATTATCATGGTTTCACTTCACCGACTTCTACCTAAAGACGTAACAAGAATCGTTCATATATTTTATCGCTCAAAAGAATTTCCGTTTTAATTAGAATCGAAAGTAGATAAAATGATAAAATATTTGTGGGAGAATGATTACATGTGATGTTATAAAGTGAAAGGGTGAAGAAGTTAAAACAGTAAAACGAAAAAGAGGTTAAGGTGCATAGACGTACGTTTGGGTTTGTTCTGTTGTGCGTTATATTTTATGATTCGGGGTTGTGAGAGAGAGTAGGACAAGAACAATGGTGTTTGGTGGGTGGTGCAGGAGAGCTGCGTACGATGTTGTGTTCAGAAGACATAAAGCAAAGGAGAAAAAGGAAGAAGGGCCATATCCATGAAGATTGAAACAGTGTCGTCCTCAGTTTTTGTGTTGTGTTCATTGCAGATTTCATTTTGTACCCCATGCCACCTACTTCACCTACCCTCAACTTACCTTATTTCCCTTCTTTCTTCTTCTCCTGTACCTTTCACACTCATCGTTTCATTCCCAGTCAAACAATAAAAAACCATCATACCATAATTACAAAATAAACTATTTTATTTTTTTATTTATTTAAAGTTCATTTGAACATTATGATGGAAGCAAGCATAACTAAATATCCATGAAATCTTTAAAAGTTTGTGCCTTGTTTAGTCAAGAATGAAAATAAATTGGAGGAAATGAAAACATGTTGTATTATTCATCAAAGTGGGGAAATTTCACACAGAAAAAAGATACAGCCGCAGCCGTAGCAGCAGCCTTTGTCAATTCCAGTGACGGAAATTATGTGGATTTAGAATAATTCTTCACATATTCCTTATCATACTGAGAAAAAAATCAGTCAAGTTTGACTAAGTTATTCGGATACCACGCTATCCAATAGTTTTGAAATAAACAATGTATAGTTTATATAATCGAGTGTTAAATATCTTTTTAGTTGCGAGAGATTCCTTTTAGTTATTTTTTACTTTAATTTTGTTATTTTGGTTTCTATATTACTTTTTCTTTTCCTTGATTCTTCCGTCTCTACCAAGCAATGTCATGCATGATTAGTACAGAAAACAGAGTTCATATTTTATTTATATTATTTATTTTCTTTTCTTTCCACCACACACCCCAAATCAGGGGCTATACTTAAGACTTTTTTCATAATTAAAAGCCATAAACGTGGGCATAAAGGTAGGAAGGGTGAATATTTGGGTGAGAAGAAAAAATGCATGTGATATTCATCAGCAATTTTACCAATGGTATGAGGAAATAAATAAGTATTGGTGTGAAAAAAGACACGTTATGCAGAGTGGGTTTGTGTGATCTGAGAATGTCCCTCACAAGCATCCAGAAACAATAGTTTCATGTGACGAAATGGTCCAAAATGGTGTAATGTGCAAAAGCCTGTCACACTTCGTCTACCAAATATAACTGCACATTTGAATTCAATTTTGTATCACTCCTTGGACCCACTTTTCATTAGTAATATTCCATCGTCGTTGCTTACTTGGGAGCATGTCTATGCCACATCTCAAGCTTACGATTTTCAATATACTTTGTATCACTTTTCGTCTACTGTTCTTTTAGCCCTCTTTGCCTTATCCCAATTCTATTACTTGTCTTCAATGATTCAGTTAATCATATCTACTTCGATAACGGCAAGATCATATCGTGGGTGATGTAGAATATATGCATTTTTTTTACGTAAGATTAGACATGTGTTGAACCATGCTTAAGATCTTAATAAAGTTAAAGCGTGGCTAAGAATTGGATTATAGTAATATATAATAAGTTGAGTAGTGTCTTATTTGGCGTCATAGTTGGATTGTTAGGATATACTTTTCTCTGTTGAAGTCACAAGTGGTTTGGCCCACCAAGCCTGCTTCCCCATGTGATCATGCAAAGGATCTACGACTAATCTTCTTTTCGTCTCTTTTTCCATTAATCATATGCAATTATGATTCATGAATTTACTTACATGCTGCAGGCCCTGCCTGTGATCTCAACCCATATCCCTTTCCCTCTTCTCATGCTTCTCTCCCCCTTTCACTTTATTCAACTTCCTTTCATCCATTAGTGCCACCAATTCTCCTTCTTCACTGTCAAATTCCTGCTTTCTATTATTCTCTAACCTTCCCAGTCATTTCAAATTTCTCACTTCAGTTTTAAAATAATTTCAGTTCGTAGGTGGTGATGTAAATACATTTAGTCACGGCTTGGTTAGTCAAACTGTACCGACTGACCAGCAAAATTGATTTTCTGATCTTAAATTTGAACTGAATAAATGTATAAAAGACTCAAATAAGCCTGATACTTTTTCTGTACAATATTTGTGGTAGATATCATTTAGATAAGATGAGTTTTCTGTATATAAATAGTTAAAAATTTTAATTTATAAATTGATTTTGTGAAATGTAAAATTTATTTTTTATTATAATATCAGAGCTATTGACATAAAAGAGATATATTAGAAAAAAACATATTATTCAACTAAAAATAAAATAAATTTTTAATATATAAGTGAGTATAAATTTTATATTATAATTATTTTTTCATTCAAGGTATTATTTTTCGACAGTAATCTTGTTCGAAATAATGTCTGGTATTAAACGCTTTACATATTTAGAACATTGGTTTACGAAGTTACTAGATTCGAGTCTGATAAAATTTAAAAAGACTAGAATTAACGGTTTTTTTTTCTTGGAAATCTAAATTCAAGCTTACCATTGCCATATTTTTTAGAACTAAAAACGCACACACTTCTTTACTTGAAATTTAATTGACAACTACATCTGTCACAGAGAAAGTTGTGAAGAGATATAAAAAGGTTGGATAAATATGGTATGATTATGTCAAGAAGGTAAAAAACCGTATAGGGGGCAATTTTCAATTGTGCGACTTTCACTTTGTGAACTGTTTAACCATTTTCATTCATATAATGATTGCCGAAGACACAATCCACATTCCATAGCATAGGTGTGGATCTAGACTAATTATTCGAAAATCAAACCAACCTGGAAAGCACAATACCATATTCACCTATAGACTTTCTTTTGTCCACGTATGTACACACATATTCTTTTACATGTTCAGAATCTCCATTTTCCACAAGCTCTGGTGAAAAGATTTCAATTCCAAACCTTTGGAATTGCGCCAAAAACCTTATTCCCGGGACAGCTAGTCTAAAATTAGGAGCGTCTGCACTGTTAATACTAATATTTTTATTACAAGTTTGAAGGTTAGTATATTACATATGGATGTGTGATCGTGACATATACCAAATTAGCAACTAATTTTCCTTAACCGGTGCTAAAAGAATTCCATGGGGCTCGAGAAGTGGTGACATGTAATAGATGCTAGCAATGGCATCGTAGAGACCAACACCCCGATTCACCTAAACGTGCTTTTTTGGTCCATGATTCACGTAAATGTTAAATAAGCCACGTTGGAAGAAGGCAGCAGCTTTGGTACTCATTGATATATAGTGGCAGATTGAGTTTTGAAAAGGAGAACAAAGAAAAGGCTGGAAGTTGTCACTAGCCTTTCAGCAATGACCAAGAGACGAAAATTGCGACTGGTAGCTTCTCTCACATGTCCTTTTGCTTCCCTCTGAGAATGACTCAACCTCCAATGATTTCTCACTGTGATTGAGACATTGGGAGTTGCATGGACATGCTTCATGCTTTATGGCCTTAACTCTCATATCGCCAAGGCATTTTGTAGAAAGTAAGGAAGTTTGTCCATGTGTTGCGGATGGTGTGGTGTCTTTCGTTCACTTACAGAAATACAAGCAAATAATGCCACCGATCCCGAAAGAGAAAGACCAAGTACACCTCAACCATTGAACGTGCCACTATAAAGTTCTTTCTTCGAACAAGCCCACCAAACACCCCACCAAAAAAACATGCTGAATATGATGGAAAATGGACCATTATGGATCACCAGCACAACATAAATGCAAATTCTCAACTATGACGACAAGTACTATGTGGTTACATGATACCCGTATGTGAGAAATAAACGCCATCATAAATGGGTAACCATTACTGTATAAAGGCAGTGGGAAAAGTACTGCATGTTTTTATAAGGAAAATAGATTTGGCATTATGGCGAATGAGTCCAATTTCAAAAAGCGACCGATTTTTGAAAGACAGACAGTCAACACATCTGATTAAGCATCTAATTCAAGCACACTTTATTTGGAAGCAAAGGCGATTATTGAGCACAAGTATGAATCATAGAAACGGTTTTTCTTTTTCCTTTTTCAAATCATTTCATAGCTGGCGATGAAGGACCACCATACTCCTTACAAATGATTGACTAAAGCAATCATGAACTAGGCCCTATTAAGAGAAGAAAAAAAAGTTACTATTTTGGTTGCAACTGCATGATATTTTTTTACGTGCCATGATGTATAGAAAGATCTAGTTTGACCGGACAAGGAAAGCGCATCACAAGTTTGACGGAAAATCACAAATACAAATAGGGTACAAAAGTTCTGAAGTTCTGAAGACACCATACATTAAACAAATATGGTTTATTGGAAAATTCTTAGCTCTAAAGACAAATCTTCGTAATAATATATACAAAGTTGTAGCCTCTTGTGAAATGTGTCAAGGAATCTTGTTCAGTCGAGTTTTCTTCTGACTAGTCCTTTGAAAAAGTCAAAGCTGAAACACAGTAGAAAACAATTTTCAATTTCAATTGGTAATGATATCAAGTCATGCAATCACGTAATTTGAAACGTCAATTTCATTAATAAATGTGCCCGGTGAAATTTATCACTGTTTTTGATAACTACATGTGTGCTTCAAATTTCAAAAGCTCAAAGGCCTAAACTGTCGATTTTTTTTTCCAGAAGCGTTTTGGTCACAACTTAATCATGCAGATAGAAGAAAATGGTATTTTGTTCCATTACCTATTACCATCAGGGTGGAGCTCACACATTTGATTGTCATCACCGACAGCTAATAAATATCCAGATGATGTCAAACCCTACGCAAACAATAATAGAAAAATTACTTTACAGCAATATGACAACTGAGTTAAGCCATCAAAATTACCATTGGAAATGGTTGACAGATAATTTTCATATATTACAATCTTCCACTTGATCTAACAATTTCGTTTCTGAAAATTACTAACCCTTTCCACTAAATAATTAATCCATAAATTATTCATTCTCAAGGTACAAATTTTAAGTGTTCTCTAAGAACGGTAGTTCAGGAAGAATAGTTTTCATCTGCCAAACCTGAATAGTTACGACGTGCTCGATCACTTTATCCCCATTCTTTTCTTGTACAACAACTCTCTGTCCACTGCACACAACATTTTTGAATATATAAATGACTGCACACCAATAAACCGTCCCACATTAATGCATAAAAAGGTTTTGTTTTTCCAATTAAAAGCTTAAACAAAATGATGAATACTACAATATGTTTAACACTTCATTTCAGCTGCTAACTAAAATGAATAAATGAGTTTAGCTGTTAGTGTTATCTAAAGCACAAACTTTAACACGGACACCAGGCTCAAGATAGATAAAGACATTTCAACACAATTAAAGTTAAAAATTACAAGACACCAAGACATACAGATATATAATCTAAAAATGGTAATCAAGATTTGTGTATTATATTAAACTTCCTACATAATTTCCATCACAAAAACATAGCGAGAGAGATTTTTTTATATATTTTACATTCTATGTCGACTTTTCTGATTTTCTTTTCAAAAAGTATAAATATTTTATTTTCTTACAATACTAATGTTCTCAAAGTTTCCATCCCGAGGTATGTGTTGGCTGATGAGTTCAAGCTGAAAGAAAATAATACAAGTGGACCCTGGGAGTGTCAAACACACGTCATGTAAGTGTTAGGCAAGTGCTGATGCAGTAATGTCTTGCGTCTCAAACAAGAAGAGTGTTTCTGCTTTATGATCAGTATTATGACAATGTTACGGATTCCGATTCACACCTTCGTGATTAAAATTTCCACAAAGTATCAAGAGTAAAAGGAAGTAAAACTTAAGTTTATGATGGTGATTAATTGCTAGTTCTAGTGATTTGAATTTCAAAGCAAAAGGATAAGAACAAAATGATGATAAAGAAGATAAATAGAGACATTTTATTCTTTTTTTCTGGGGGGACAGGTAGCAAATAAGAATTGAAGACCAAAAGTGACGAAATACAGAAAATAGAATGAATGCAGAGGTCCCTCATAATTCTATTGTGTAAAAAATAGTACTCTTGGACAAAGAATCATCAGAACTTCTATTTAAAGCTAAGGTGCAGTGGAGTCAAGGGCACTCTTCTATGTATAAATATTAATGATAATGACTTCAAGCTAATTATGCAGCCACACACAATGGAAACTAATTCACTGAATGCTAGGCTAATCACTAAACTTTCTTCAAAAAAATAGTCTACAGAGTAACGATGATTCTCTGATTTTACCAAAGGCAGAGAAACAGGGAATTCAATCACCTAGTTGTTAGCATATTTCAATTTTGCTACCCTAACTTGTCCTTCAACTTTATCCATGCCAACAAGCATCACATTATTTGTCTTATAACTCAAGGCATTGCCAAAACAAAGATTCAAAGGCAATTACCAGAAAACCAGCCAATTCTCTCCTAAGTCTTGCAATGAATCCTTGCCAATAAAATAAAATAAATCAAAACTACAGGTGAGAATTTTTAAATTAAGTCACCTGTGCAACCATGTCTTAATATAGAGCTCCTCTAGGGTCTGAAATCCTGCATTTAACAAGATTTTTCAATCTCAATATTACCTAACTAATAATCAAAATATTCGGTAATGTAGAATAATGGGTGCTTAAAATACGGTAAGTTGAAGAAAAGTCTAAAGTCAGGAAACAGAGTAATGGCATTATTTTAACTTGAAAAACACTGTTTTGATTGTTTATTTTATTTTATGTTATGTTATTTTGTTTTAATAAATGCCTATTTCCTCTTCCATGGATGTATGTGAGATCACATAGGAAACATTAAAGTGGTCCATCAATTAAAAGCGCCATTAGTTTTAGAATAGATCTTCACTGATAATGTTTTGTGAGTGTCTATCTCCCTTTTCATAGACATTCCCCAGAGACAGTCACATGAAAATCTAAGATGGAGGGATCCATTCTCATTAGTTTTGTTCTTCTAGGAGTCAATTTGATGTCACTTCAATAATGAATTTGTTGGCATAAGTTGCATTGAATTTGATGCATTTGTAAATGAAAAACAAACCTAAGGAAACCTTAGGATCATGTCGGGCCTAACTCTCTATGACATGGGTACAATCCATTAAAAGAAACAGTAAATCTTCAAAAAGGGGAAAAAATACCCAGACAAAAGAAAAATAGAGGCTCATGGAGTTCTGAACTTGCAATGGTAAACCAGTAAATACTTCTCAACTATATGCATCACTGTTGCATCCTATTCCCTATATATTACTCTCTTATCTCTTGTCTGTTTCTCTTCTTTCCCACAATATAAATTTCCACAACTTTCTTCCCTTCATATGACTTGTAGTTTGATTAATTTGGATATAGAAAGGATAGACTTAGAAGTATAATCAATTGTGATCGGTGCACAAGGATGATAAGCATAATTCAAGAAGTTGATTCAGATTGGTTAAATTATTTTATTCATCCATGGGTTTTTCAGAGAAAGAGCATGATAGAGGAATGAAAACAGGCACAAGATATTTACACAATAACCAGAATTGAGGTAAGATTTCAGAATTCAGATATGAAACCAAAAAGCAATATCAAACAAATCACTTAACTAGTACAGTACCTTGATTCACAAATAAACCATAAAACTCCTCAAATTTGTTAAAAAAGGCTGCTAGAATATCTTCTCTTTGAAATTGGTAAGCTCCTGTAGACAACTCTTTTAGAACTGTATTTAAGGACGTTGTTGGCTTCTCATTAATAACATTCAAGCCTATTCCTGTGAACACATGAGATTTGTTATGATCATCTTCATGAGCCTAAACTTTAAAATCATTTTACTCTTATCCAAATGACATTAAGGAAAATCAAATTCTCCACAGAAAACAAGGATTTCAATAGACAAAGTCAACTATTTAAGTACACGAGACAGAAGTTCAATCGGTCAATACTAGTCAAGAATAATTTATTACCTGCAGTAACGTTGAACTTCTTTGATTTATATGTCGAGGTGCAAAGAATGCCTCCAACTTTAGAGCCATTTAAGTAAAGATCATTTGGCCACTTGATTTTAACATCTATGCTGGGTAACCCCTGGAATGGAAAGTGTTGGAATAAAACGTATCTAAGTGCGCACACAATCCCAAACAATTGGATAACTTATTAACATTGTGACAAATCATGCACGTTGATTTGGAATACCGCCAAAAACAAAGTAAACAATATTCTTACTGCTGTTATTGGCAGAATAACATAAAGCACCATCAGACATCAGTCTCCACAAAAGAATTAAAATTTTCAGTTTATTTAGTCAATAACATCTGCACATTTGTTTGTGCAAACATAAAATAAACCTACTTAAATTTTTTAACCTTGCTACAACATTCCCTTATCAAATTCACTACCAAGCCAGGTGTCAAGTCAGTACTTCGAAAGTAAACCACTTACATTTTTGTAACAGATATCCTTCACTGCCTCTGTCATAGCAAGGGAAACCACATACTGAACTAAAGGAACGACTCGTCCATCCTCCATTTGCAAAGTAAAAGAAAACATAAGGCAACCCGATGGAGATTCCCAGACATTCTTAGACCGACCTGAGAATTTAAGCGCTCAGGGCAGCTTTGACTTTAACTAAAATAGAAGTTGAAAATGACAGATAATCACACACAACAACACTAAATGTCGTATAAATATCAAACCTCGTCCCTTGGTCTGAACATCAGCGACACAAACTGAACCAATGGGAAGCTCACAAAAGTTTCTGAACAAAATAAGAGTGCCAGATTTAGGAAAATAAGATCTTATAAATGAATATGGATGATTAGAAAATGCGAAAAAAGAAGATGACAATACATTATTTTAGGCACAAAAAAGTCATTTTTCTGCTGCCAAAGCATTGTCTAAAACACCGAACAAAAGACTAAAACTGCAAAACATACTGTGAAACGATATCTTGTGTTGAAGTTAACTGAGGGGACCAGATGAGAAGCCTGCCAAATTGATTGGTGGAAAGAGAATCCATAAAGGAGTGAATTTTAAAAGACCGTTGCATAACAGCTTTATCTAGCTGCGAATGCAAAACGAGGGAGTATTCTCCATTCTCGGGGAGCTTGAGAGTGTTACTGGTTTTTATAGCTTTGGCAGTTTCATTCTCTGCCAATGATTTCCCACACAAAACCAGCAAACTGCAGTCCAAAGCTGATTAAAAACGGAGACACAACAATTTCACTTTCAATATTCAGGCTTTACACGATGAAATTGTTAAGTGACAAGCGAATTAGTTAACTGATGATTGAACCTTGAACATAAACTACCATAACCCTTGAAGACCGAACCTGAAGACGCCATGAACGAAGATGTCGAAAAGCGGTGGTTGTAGAGCCTTCTTGTGGTGGCTGATAGCAACGACGCTGTCCACGAAGGGTTGCGCAACAGCATCAACGTTTCTTCTGATTTCAAAAAGCGTTACCCCAAGTCGGAAAAAACAAGGTGGTTCCTCTTCTATGACCGGTTGCAACTGCATGTTTCTGTTTTTTGCATTTCAGTCATCAAAACTTATGAAAATTGCAAGAATCCAACGTTCCCTCTATTACTGGATAAAATTAATCAATTGTTCAGAATTTTTTTAAGACTATTTCTTACATATAATATTGAAATATTGTATATATACACATATAGGACCTTTTATAAAATTTCACAAACGAAATATAGTAAATAGTCATTCTAATTTTTAAAAATATTATATTGTTGAGTTGAATTTAGAAAATCTGTAACTAAGAAATATTTAATAAATTATTGTATGTTTGCGCTCTCCTTTTATAAATAGTTATATTCAAAATTTTCAATAACTTTCAACTTACTAAAACACTCAAATTTCATCCCTAAACTTTTTTCTCTTTATATTTTGCACTTTTACAGACAAATAATAAAAATAAAACAATAACATTGTTTATTTTTTTTTAAATTGTTTATCTTACCTGCTAGACTCTCTGGTTTATAAAAGAGAAAGAGAAAGAGCTATTTAAGTTATCAATAAGTAGTTTTAACACTGAGACATTCTAACAGTGGGAGTCGATACCAACTATAATTTAACTATATATATATATATATATATATATATATATATATATATATATTTTTTTTTTTTTTTTTTTAATTCTTTAAAACATTTTTTAAAAGATAAAATCATAACAAAATTTTATACTTACGTAAAAACATTATGTTAAATTTAATAATTAATTCTAACTATGATATCACAACAAATTTTAGAAACATTGACACTCAACCATTTTTTTTTTTATGAAAATGAAATATAGAAAAATGATCATAAAAATGAATTGTTGTTCCCTTTAAACCTCAATTTGGGAACTTGTTTTGGTGTATTCAATAATCTCCCTTACTTAGAAATTGAGACCAATGACAATTTAAATATATGTTTCTTCTTCAATTTTTTAAAACAATTTAAGGTAAAACCATAATAAAGCTTTAAGTTTCAAAACGAATAATATTTTGCATGTAATAATGGATCATAATAATGTTATATCAACAAATTTAAGGTGGTCAAAACATTTGTTTCGAGTATGTTGAGTAGTCTCCCACTTAGGATTTGATGTAAGAATAATTTAAATACACAGTTTTTCTTCAATGACAAAATTATGACAAAGTTTTGAGCTTAAAAACAGACAAGATCTCAAATGTGAAAATTAATCATATGGATACTATTTCAATAGAGTTAAGGTTGAAACATTGACATAATTTGTGAGAATGAAAACGAAGTCCTAAACATGAACCCTCGTTTCTTTAGCCTTCAATCAAGGGGAATGGAAAAGTGGTTTCAAAGACAAATACTCGTTCCACTTAGACCTTAAATGATGGATGTTAAACTGATTTTTGTTGCCTAAAATCAGAACAAACTAAGTTTCCCCACTAATGAAGTATAGGTACAACCTAGGTATCAATCCAAAGACTCGGCTAAAATTAAGCCTAAAGTGTAGAATTAAATCTTGTATTTATTTAACACCTAATTAACTACTAATGCAAGTTGGGGAAATGAAATATGAACAGTGAAATTGAAGAGAAAAGAATGAAGGAATTAAATCTGTATAAAAGAAAAAAAATGAAGAAAGAAAATGTAACTTGAAATAAAAGAAAAGCAATGAGAATAGACTCTAAACTACCTAAACAGAAATAGAAATGAAACTACTATGAGAACTTAAATGCAACTAAAATGATCTTAAACTAATGAGCATTATTACTGTCTAATAACAAAATCTAAAGATTATCACTGCAATAGGTAAATGATGCAAGAAAACAAGAAAATAAACCTAACTAACAGTGCAAAGAAACAGAATAGAAACACAAAACCGATTTGAATCATCTCTGACTCGAGAAGACATCACGAAAATGTATGCTCACTGTGGAGTCATTCAATTCCAAAAGGAACCAAAGAATTAAAGAGTTACAGAATCCAAATCATTTTCTCAACACATAACAAGTACAGAAATCAAAAACAAAGAAAAAAATCGAGACATAAACAAGAACAAAACAAAAACACAAAACTCAACTTTATTAACATGAAAAGGAAATTTTACACACTACCGGAATTCACCAAAACTCTCGCGGCCTGTCACCCTCGCGATCGTCTCGGCGAAATTAATATCTCTACTCTAAGAAAAGCGAAAAAACCCTAATCTACAGAGCGTCTAAAAATGTATCTCAAAAGTATATGAAGAAGTGTTCTCTCTATCTCTTATTTACACGGTGAAAAACCCCTTTATATAGGGTTGGAGAACGAAAAGAGAAAAGAAAGGGGGAAAAAAATGGGAGAGGGGAAACCTTGCTTTGACGCTTTGAGCTTCTCTGATCAGACGGCTAGCCTTCATTTCGCTCCACAGCCCTCCGATCACCTTCTTCGGTCAGGTCCGGTCAGAGTTGTAAGCTTCTTCTTCTGTCCTAGCTCGAAGGTTCTACTCTCTTCTAAATGAATGTGCTTGAGAGAATGTAATTTTCTCAAATGAGCTGCTCTGCAACGACACCCAAAAACTGCCTCCATTGAAACTCACCGTTTCACTTAAGCCCATACCAGCATTGGCAGCCCAATTATCCAATCAGCAGTAGTCTTCCAATTGCAGCACCATTGTAGCAGGCCAGCGTTGCCTTCAATTTCACCTGCAGCAGCTTGATGTTAAAATAGTGGCCCAAATTCAATCCAGCACCTCATTTCAATTCAACACCTCCCAATCAACTTCTATTATGGCCCAAATGTTGGCCCAATCTGTAAAAAAAATCAAACAGCAATTAAGAAAAAGAAG
>NW_025909126.1:0-63671 GCF_018835915.1 Vigna umbellata
TACATATTTTCAAGTTTTACCATGACAGAAACATGGCATACCGTTAGCCACGTCAGATTAAATTTAACGGTGTTAGTTTTGGAGGACCAAAAATTATGATTTCTTTAAGGAGAGGGATCAAAGCGTACAAAGTTTGAAATAGGGACGAAAAACAAAATCGCTTGATAGTTGAGGGACTAAAAACATATTTAACCCTAAATTTATAAGATATATGGTGTGATATAGTAGATATCCATGAAATTAAGGTATATTTCTATCATTACTTCGTATCAAATTTGATGTCTTAGTTTACATCTTATAAAGTTTCTTATACTTTGTTCCAAAGTTTGATCTAAAGTACACCAATATTATAATTACAGTTAAAAACATGATTAATTAATCTAAAATTAAAATAATTAAACATAACAAATAATAAATGAAGGTTTAAAATGATAATTAAAAACATTTAGTTATATAAGAAGTGTTTCCTTGTGAGTCGAGAGAGTATTCAGATACAATCTTTTAAGTTATATTCCTTAAAAAATCTTATATTGATTGAGCAGTTTTATATTGTGCACGTTGATGTTAGATTTAAAAAAAAATAAAATATCATCTATCATTGCTGATATTATATTTTGATGTGTTGATGAAAACAATATTTTTTATTTTACTTGTTATTGATTACTTAAACTGTATTTTGGGATTGGATCTTATACAGGTCTGAATATGGATAGTAGTACATACAAATAAAATATTTTTAAAAAAAAAACGTCACTTTTTACACCTATTATAGCACTAGTAGGTATAAAAAGAAAATTTTCTCTCTAACAACGAGGATGACTTTTTATACCTGCTCTCATAGTATTAGGTGTAAATATAAGACTTTTATAATTATTATGAATAACACAGGTATAAAAAGTAAAATTTATATATCGATTTAAAAATAGGTATAAAAGATAGTAAACTTTCTATACCCCTTGTTTCTATACCTACTAAAAAATAGGTATAAAAAACCTTTTTTAAAAGGTATAAAAAACCATTTTTGTTACACTTAAAAGAGACTAAATTGTCAAGAGAGAATTACAAATAAAAATAAAAAATAAAATCGATTTTTGAATAAGAACAAAAAAATATATATATTATGAAATTGATTAAGTTATATAAGTCAATATATTTTTATTCTAATATAAGCCTATTTAATTGTTAAATTTGTTATATACTATAGGTATTTTACTTTAATATCTGATTGACAATGAAAAATAACTTGATTGTTTCCCATATATTTTTTTAATTTCGTAAATATATATATATATATATAGACTGAAAGTTACATATCAATTACATGTACGATTAATTTATCGTATATAATAACTACATACATGGTGGAATTGAGTTATGGTTACAATTTATTTTTTTATATGGTTTAGAATATATTTTAATAAAGATTATTGTTTGGTAGGTATATTGTTTTACTCCAATCATATATTAATATTAATATTTTAATAATTTTACTCTTAAATTTTAATTTTTTTTAAAATATATCTTGATGCACTTCTCATTTATTTTTGTTTTTTTCTTTCTTATTTAATATAATATACTCACCTCACATTGAATTTTTTGTTCTCATTTTAAAGTTTTTAACCACACGTTGCAAAGAAGTATGAACATTAAATGTTTTTATGTTTTTCACATGGTAACATGTCTCTTATATTTATAGGATTTTCGTTCTCCTCTTTTTTATTTTTGTCCAAATTAACTATATAATAAGAAGGATGATTACAAGAAAAAAAAAGGTGTAATTATTGATGAAAAAGTTTTGTTAATAAAATATATTTAACTAATAGATTTAAAAAAATTATTATTAATGAATATTTTTTGTTGATAAAATCTATTGTTAAATTATAATTTTTATTATTAATGAATATTTTTATTAGTAATATATTTGTTACTAAATTTTGTCAACACTAAAGTAGAAACAAAAATTTGACACCGGTTATTTTTGCATTTCTATTTTCAACAGAAACATACTCAGACGAGATAAAAATAATGGAGTTTTAAGTTTTGATTCTTAACCAAAACATATTCTTCATTGATAGATTTCGGTTTTTAAAGAAAAAAACCTATATGTGAAATAAAATAAAATAATTTGAAATCATTTAAACGTAGAAATGACAACAGATTATTTAACAATTTAAAATAATATGTGAAATTATTTTAATGTAGCCATGATGAGCGACATTTGCGTGACAAGTAAAGGAAAGAGAGTGTAGCGACGATGAATTTTTCGTTTTGCAATTGTAGAAAAACGACTAGGAGAAGAATAGGCGACGACCAAGTTAAGTAATAGCGACAGAGAAGAATGTGTTACGTGTGAAGAACATGGATACCAAATGCTTGCATTAGAAAAATAATCTTACAAAATTGAAAACAAAAGTAAGGATGAGAGAGGGAACCTCTCACGAGGGAAGATAATGCAGCGACGTTAGCATCGTAGTGGAAGGGAAGGGGAAAAAAAGCTAGGGAAGAGAATGAAGCAGTGTTCATGTTTGTATTAGAAATGGAGAAAATGCTAGAAATGACAATGAATTTTGCGTTTTTCAACTACAAAGGAAAATAAAGGAGTTCACAGTGACACAATGAAACAAATGTCTTTATCAAAGATATAAAATATTTGAAAAATTAATCCTACCAAATCACTAAACTTCGATATCTTTTTATAAAATTATCTGACTTAGATAAAAATTTGAAAATAATAATAACATTTTTGAAATTTTACAATGACTTTAAGCTTTAATTCTAAAATAATTGAAGCCTAAAGTTATCTAAAATTTTAAAAATACCATTATTATTTTTGAATTTGTATCTCTTTGTAAAAGAATAAGCTTTAGTTCTAAAATAATTGAAGTCATTAGGGGGTTATGGCTTCGGTCTAAAGTCATCCCAAAATTTAAAAAATATCACCGTATTATTTAAGGTTTTATTTTTTTTGAAAACGAAATGTATATCATGATTTTAAAAGCGATTTTTGGAGTAGTGTAACAACATCATTCAATAAATTATATTTTTTATTATTGATGAATATTTTTATCGGGATATGTCAAAAATATAGGTATCAAAGTCTCCTTTTTTGGACTTTGACAATGAAATTCATCGATAATTATCTTATTCGAATATTTTTCGATAAAATTTATCTTTAGTTGATTTTTTTAAAGTTCATTGATAAATTAGCTAGTAATTGAATTTTTTTTGAAAATTTGTCTCGAAAATTCATCGGTAATTGAATGTTTTAAAAAAGAATTAGTAAATTTGTCGATAATTGAATCTTTTGAAAATTCATTTGTAAAATCCTTTGGTAATTAAAAAATCATCAACAAAATCGTTTATAAAAAAATATCAAATTTTCTACCAAATTCGTTCTTACATGTATTATAAATTAATTAAAGATTATTGAAAAGAAAACAAGAAGAAGGAGAAAAAGAAGAATAAGAAAGATAAGGAAGAAAACGAAGAGGAAGAAAAAGAAGAGGAAGAAAAAGAAGAGGAAGAAAAAGAAGAGAAAGAGGAATTGGAGACAATGATGAATGCAACGAAGGTACGGTGACCGGATGAGGAGGGGGAAGAGAAGGAGAAAAAAGAAGAAAAGAGCCAAAAGTAATGGTGAAGTGACGATGACAACAACTACAGAGTTAGATAGAAAGGAGCATGTGATGGAAGGGAAGGAAGAGAAAGTAAAGAATAAAAAGATAAGAAAAAATTATCAACCTTCAACTTAATACTAAGAAAGATTCATAAGTTAAAGGTATCTATATAAATATAAAATAACCTATATTTGATGGTGAGGTTCATATTACTAGGGATGACAAAAATATTCGTACCTATAAATAAAATCCGTGACGGATAGATGGTTTTTGCTGATAGCGGATATTTTAACATCCGTTTATAAATGGATCGAGTAGAGTTATTATATTACTTGTATCCGCAAGTATTCATTACCCGTAAAAAAATAGAAATAAAAATTTAATTTATATTTTATTAAGTTAAATATAATTAAAATTAAAATTAATTTATTTTTTATCGGGTTAAATTTAATTAAAATTAAATTTTAATTTATATTTAATTTAATTTATAATATATTTTATATATTTTTTGTAATTTTATTTAAGTTTTATTTTAAAATTTATAAAATATTTTTTTAAAATATTCGTAAATACTCATAAATATCCATTAGTTTTAAAATATCTACAAATATTTATATGAATTTATTTTTTGGTAATCTAATAGCCGATAAATATGATCTTCGACTCTTTATTATCCATATTTACCATAAAAATAACACATTACAACTAACCATAATAGTACAATTATTACTAGATTTTGTCTCATTTTAAATTAACCTCATTGCATTAAGGTACAATCAAAATTTCTTAACAATTTTCAATACTATAATTTATAATATTTCCAGACTATTATGGACAACAGTAAAACTAAAAAATTATTCAATCTTTGATATCCTATAACAAATAATAATTAATTTCGAAAAGAACAATTAAAAAATCAATCAATCTATGTATGCATTTTTTAGAATAAAAAATAAAATTATTTTGTAACAAATAAATATCACTTTCAATTTCTTCGTAAAAACCAAAGTAATTGTTGATGAATCCCACATAAAATATAATACCATATTAATTTCAAATAAATAATATAAAAAATACTATAGCATATTGATTTTAAATATGTGACAAAGTATGAAAAAAAAAACCTTGAAACTATTATCTCTAAATAAATAAAAAAATGAACATTAGAGTTATGTAAAAAAAAGTTTAAGACTAAGAATCGACAATTTTATGTATAAAAGAAATACTCCAAATTTATTAATTTGTAAAAAAAAAAACAGTTTCTATGTGTGATTCGAACTTATTGTTCCAATTCTTTTATCTTTGAGCCTTAAATATTTGTTTACACGTGCAAAACAAAAGTGAAAGAATAATATATATATATATATATATATGTCAACTTTCTTAATGGTAATTCACACTGATTGGTATAACTCTAATATATCCCAACTTTCTCCTCTCACTTGCCCCCAGAAAGGGCTTGTACGTTGATGTCATTACATTTCTACTTACCTTATTTATGTCTACCATCTTTCACATTCATTTCCAGATAAAATGACAGTTAGAAGAACTAAACTATTTTGCATTCCAGCAACAATAACGGTAATAAACTCATTCGCCAAGATAATCAAAATAGATTTCTTAAAACATGTACGAACTACTTTTTAAAATGATTTATTTATCATATGTCAAGCAACCTTATAGTACAATGCTAATTTCTCATGAAGCTTTGAAATTGTAGAGCCACTAAATACATTCCCGACAAACAAATACAAAGTTTTTTTTTTCCTCAGCAGTTCTCCAAATACAATAGTTAAGTATATATAGTATTAGTGCAAATTTTAGATTCTATGACCCATTTTAACGATGAAGTCATTGTAGGAGAAAAAAAAACGCGATGACACTGTTTTGTAAATAAATGTAACTTTTTGATGACGATTAACCTACAACACTCATTAAAAGATAAAAATTGACAAACAATGTTTCTTAATTATATGATCATTGCTAAAAGTTAAAATATTAAGAAATAAAGAACATTTTTTTGCAAAATAGTCCTCATTCCTCTTTCAAAACAGAAAAAAATCGGATGTGCTTATCACTCCCTTTTCTATTTTTGAAAAAAATTTAAATTAACTTTTTTATAGTTTTTAATTGAACTATTATCGTTCTAATCTATTACCATTTTCGTTTGCACAGTTTTTTTTTAATTAAACATATTTACAAAGAAATTATCATTAATTAAACATATTTATAAAGAAATTATCATGATGATTTTACCTTTTTAAAATTTTATAAAAAAATGTTAAGATTTATTATGACTTCCATAGAAAAATTATAAAAATTTATAATAATACTTTCGGACTGTAAATTTTAAGTTAATTATTTTATTTTTGTAATTTAGAGGATAAACTACCATAATTTTTTTTCCATGCTATTTTCGTCATTTTGTTTATAGTGTTTCTCATTGTTACATCACACTTGTTGTCCCTTGTTGCGCCTACTACTATGTTTGCTATTTTACACCTGTTAATGCTATTCTCATCGCAACGTTTTGTTCCTACGATCCTAGGCTCTTTTTTCTTCTTTCACCACCACAACTTTACACCACTACATCATTATTATATAAAGTTACCATGGCAATCATCATCTAATTTCGTTTTAATAATGACCATGCTTGTAACACATTTTTAATAACAATGGATATATATTTGTTTCTAAAATAATAGTAGTTGAAAATCTTGTTTACAATAAGGAAATAAAATAGTTAAAGATAGTTAATAAAAACATAACCATGAAAAATAATTAAATAGAATATAGTTATTTACTATTTAACAAAAAAAATATAGTATTGATGTTATTAATATCTAATAGACAAAGTTAGAGATTTGTTATTCATAAAGAGATATCTTTCTAAATACAGTCCTAAATACGTGTTTCTGTTGAAATAAGACGAGGATAATTCTTGTGCGATACTCTTGTCTTGGACGAACGTGCACTTCCTCTATGCTCTAGGTGACTGATCGGTTTGAGGGGGTTGAGCTGCGAAAGACACTCCAACGCTCAAATCAAAATTTTTCTCTGAAAGTCTTAAGTAATTCAATTATGAAAAAATCTCATTTACCTCAAAATTAAACGTATGTTTATATAGAGTTTACAAGAATTTGACCGATTAATATCAGCCTTAACCAATCATCAATAACAGTTACTGTATTGATTGTGTTTTAACTCTATTCAACTGCTATCGTGACCGAGCGAAGTCATTTTTCGTATCCCTTCATTCTACTCAACACACAATCATACCAGATCGGTCAAGTTTATCCCTGTACTAACAATACGTAACAATATCAAATATGTATTTTTAACTCTCAAATATAATAAAACCTACTTGCAGGCAATTTAAAGATTGAATTTTCTAAGCCGCCTACAACCCAATCTTAAAAGTATGTCACCTTTTGATATCACGTGCATCCATATGATCCAATGTAAAAATTCGTTTTTTTTTCAAAGATTCTCAAGAGTAGACATTATAAGATGACATGATCGGATGAAAAAAAAAAACTTTTTTTTAAAATAAATTATCAAGAGTAGACATCCCAGAAAGACACTAATTACCTTTTTGGTTATATTGTATACTAAACTATAAGTTTAGGAGAAATGAGTGTTACATATTGGATATCGGTGTCCATTCATTTTCACCTACGATTTCTTATAATCTGTGTCTCCTTTGTGATTACTCAAATGGGAAAAGTAATTTTGGTTTGCATTTTAATCTGTATGGTTTGGCAGATTTTTCATTAAATTGCGTGGGACCAATTTTTGAAGACGCAGAAAGAATAGACCAGCCAGCGTTCATGACGTGCGAGAAAGGGTTCATGCTCGTGACTAGTGACCTACTTCTCAATCACATGAACAACTACACAAATAAATATATTGATTCGTTCTTATTCACTTATATATATTAGTATAAATGTATGTTACTATTATTGATGATTTCAACTCATCTCAAACTTTTATGGAATTTTCTATTATTTAACGTTGAATTCTTAATCAAGTTTCATATCGTTCCACATAAAATAAAAATAAAAAATAAATATAAGCATATATATATATATAAGATATTTTTATTGATATAATATTTTTTAAAATAGTGTAAAAAATAAATTTGTGAAAATTTAATCCAAAATAAACAAAAACAGGTGCTTGGATTATAAGAGGCCTTATTTAGAGAGAGAAATTGACATTCTCAAATTTGATGAAAAAGTTCAACAAGTTTCTTTGCAATAAAAAATAAATAAATGTTTGCTCTCCTAATATACTCATTTTTATTTTAAGTAATTAAGGTTTTCCTAATTATATTGGATATTCAATTATTTGAACAATTTAATTTGAGTTCTTTCTTATTTAGTTTTAGTTCTTATTTGCCTCAATTCTACAACTCATGTTTGTTAAGTTAAAACGTGTCTAAAATAATTTAGAAGGTTAATGAAGGATGCGTATTATATTTTTTTTATTACTTGTACTAATAATATACATCCCTATATGTTAAAAAATTTGATACCAGAGAAAGATTTAAAAATTTAGAGATCATATAAAATATTCAACACGGACAAAATTAAATAAATATAGTTTTAGAAATTTAAACTATTTTTTTATAATTTAGATATCGATTTTTAAAAAAGGTATTGGATATTCAAAGTAAAAATGGATCATTTGCAATTTATTTAAAGTAAACAAGTATCGTAATTAAAAATTTATACAACTAAATTTATATTGATTCATATATTACTCAGAACGCCGTATATTAGATTCGTTAAGTAAACAAGTACATGAATATAGCAATGTTTGAATTAGCTTTATACATTGAATTAAGTCATATTATTTTAGTTTGGAGACTATTATGAATGAGAGTTGAGTTGTCCATTAACCTAATCAAATTTAAAGGTAATTTGAACACATCAATATTTTGAAATTAAATAATAGCTTTTTGAAGAATGGTTTTTGAGTTATACTTAGGTAATTTTAGTTTGGTTTAATCTTTTACATTTTTTTAAATACATTTTTTAACATTGTATTAATAATAAATTAGTATTTAATAGATATTAATATTTTATATTTATCAATGTTTAAAAAATTAAATCGAAGTGATCGGTCGAACTAGAAAACCAGTTGAACTAAAAAAAGTTATAAACAGATTGAGTAATTGATTCAAACAAATAAGAATTTAACCTAAAGACAAAACTAATAAAAACAGTTCAGAAAGGACTAATAAATAACTGAATATAATATGATTTAAACCAATATATTGTTTGTCCAAAAAATAATATTATTTAATTTTTTCTTAAAAAATAACATCAAACCAAAATAACTTTAATATTAATATATAACAATAATAAATGTTGATATTTATTGTTAATACTTTGATTTAAACTTAAAATGTAATTAAAGATGAAATATTTTTAATTTCAATATTGTAAATTATGATAATATTTAATATAATTTCATATATTAATTTGTAATTATAAATTTATCAATATAGATTTAACTACAACTCAAACCATTATTCTGTAAATAAGTGTTATGAAGATTGAATGATTCTAAAACAGTGAATTTAATGAATAAATGTGACATATTTCAAACATGAATTTTCTATATTCGTAAACATTGAGCACAAACCGTTTATTTAATAGTTGTTTAAGATTCTGATTTAAACGAAGAAAAACATTTACTTTTGATATTTTTAATATAATTTTAAGCCGAAAATAAAGATATAAATGAAAAAGAAAAAAAAAGGTTTAATTATTCAGACAGCATTAAATGAAGTAGCTTGTTTGTTAACCGAGGAGAAGAAAGTTGAATTAGTAACATTAACTAAGATTATAAATCCCATCTTACTTTTTCTGCTCCTACCTAGATTTTCTTTTCTCTCCTTTAGCTAATACGGTTACTAACAATCTGTCTCTTTCAATCTCATCTCATTCTCATGTAAACACTCACACAATCCCTTCTTTTCTTTTCGTTTTCCTCTCAACTCTTCTGAATCACAACCACTCCTCTCTCATCAATCTCAAAAAGCCAAAGTAACGTCCAAACACCACTTCATATATAACATAACACCCGCCGTAACGTATCGTGTCCTATGATGTTTTTGGTTGTTCCATTCAAACGTAGGATGGAAACAAATCACTTTGTTATGTTCCGGCGTGTCTGAATTTGTAATGCACGTGATGATTATGATGATGCTGGCTGTGGCGGCTTAAGAAGCAGATCCTTTCCTCGGCCATGGGGAAGAAAGGAGGCAGCTGGTTTTCCTCCGTCAAAAAAGTTTTCAAATCCTCTTCTAATAAGGACTCGCCGGTGCCGGAGAAGAAGGTTACCCGTTCCCTCTCTTCTCCCACAATTATTTTCTATTCACAATTTTTATCACATTGTACTTCATACTCTTCCTCTTTTCTTCTTTTCCATTCGTCTCTATAAATTGGTTTCTCTGAAATACGATTTTCGATTTTTGATTTTCACTGGAGTTCCACAAGCCCAATGAAGCATTCGCCATGCCTCTTCCTTTTTTTTTTTAAATAAAATCATTACCATTTTTCACTGTTTGAAGATTTCCAGAATGGATTATAATGGATGTTTTTTTTTTTAAGATTATGATATCATGTTTGCTGCCGGGAGTTAACCAACTGTTTTTTTTTCAATAACATTATTTGAAGACTAGTTTAAGGTATGGATTACCATACGATGAAATTCTAAGAATGTTTCATTCTTCTTGGAGGAGACTTTTTCATCTGATGTTATGTTAAAAACTAATCTGTTTAACTTTGATGAATATGTGTGCATCCGATTACTATAATAAGATTGTTCTAATTTATTAATCAGTAGCTTTAAAACTATTAGGTCTATGATTAGGTTAATTATTCATGTTTTTTTTTTGCCGCGGTTTGACCTAAGTTAACTGAAACGTCATTGCTTCAATAGAGGATATATAAAAACACAGTGGTTTATCTTGAAGGGATTATTTACTGTACCTTATATAGGTGGAGGAGTTAATTGTGTGTATAACGTCATTAATAGCGATTGAGCTCCAAAGTTATTGAATCAGTCACGCACGAGTCATGATCATGACCTTTTACTCAATCCCCAACAAACCTAGAAGAAAGTAGAAACTGCTTAACTGCAGCATAATTAATGCTATCACTGCGTTCTACCTTACACATTGAAGGCTAATAGCTCCTTCGTATGTATAGTAAGTGGAATTCTTAGTTGTTGCTGTTGTCTTTTGTGCTTCCACATAAAAAGGATGAGCGACCTGGTCCTTAGGACCATCGACCCAATACAGTGTGTAATTATGCGCGTATATGGTCCCCTGTCATGTGAACATGTATCAAATAATGTTACTAGTATTCGTGTCACATACTTATCATATCACCCAACCCATCACATCATTCATCTCCACCATCATGTGCTTCCCATGTCAGATCTCCATCATGCTAATTAACAGAACACATTCTGTTTCATGTTTTGTTACTCCTTGATTTTCCAAATGATTGCTAATTAGGACATGGTTGATGTTGGGATTTCCACTTTCAGAAAGACAACAAGAAGGAAGAACAATGGCAGCTGCATGAGGCCCCAGAGGAGGTGTCCTTGGAGCATTTTCCTGCTGAGAGTTCTCCTGATATTACCAATGAAGGGAGTGCCACGTCAACACCGGTGACTGAAGATAGAAGCCATGCTATGGCCTTTGCAGCCGCAACTTCTGCCGCTGCCGAAGCCGCAGTAGCAGCTGCTCAAGCGGCCGCTAGAGTTGTGAGATTGGCAGGTTATGGACGCCAATCCACGGAAGAAAGAGCTGCAATACTCATTCAATCATACTACAGAGGTTACCTAGTATGTCCTCCTTTGTCTTCTCTTACAAACCGAGTAATTAGTTCTTGTCTACTTTGGGTGAAGTTGTTAATTGTTTAATATCAGAGTGTAGCAGGGCACTTAATTAGTTTGGTATGGACCACAGATACGCCACACCCACCCCCAAGTTTTACAGTTGTATTTATAATTACATGGATGACACTTGCAGTACATGATCGCTTTCCTCTACTATATATCATTGAAATTCACGCTCATTTTTAATTTATAAATGGTGAACTTATTGAGATATTAATTGAATTCAGCGTACGGGTAGCAGAAAACTAAACAAAACACAAAATTAAAAATTGAGGTCATAAAGGGGTTTATCTGGAAGTACAATATTTATGCATTCTGATGAGTAGCTTGATCATTGGAAATTCTTTCGTGACTACATTACTTACAAGCTCAGGATATTAACTATTACTATAAGTTTAGTACAAAATTACTCCGTTAAGCTTTTGATTGATTGTGTCTATATCATGCAAATTATATTATTGATCACTGCACTAATTAAAGAACGAAAGTGAATAACTTGATAAGTGGATTAGTTGTTTGAGATTACTGATCGTTGCATACTCAAGTCATTATTTATTTTTTCAAGAAACATTAGAATGGTTGAATTCTGCAGGCTCGACGTGCTTTGCGGGCTTTGAAGGGATTGGTGAGACTTCAAGCGCTTGTGAGGGGACACAATGTGAGAAAGCAAGCGCAGATGACAATGCGATGCATGCATGCATTAGTCCGAGTACAGGCAAGAGTAAGAGCTCGAAGACTCCAGTTGACTCAAGAGAAGTATCAGAGAAGAGTTGAGGAACAGGTCCAAAGAGGACTAGAGGAACAACAACAACCTAAGCTACTTTTGAGCCCCATCAAAATGTTAGACATGGATACATGGGACAATAGGCGTCAAAGTAGCCAACAGATTAAGGAGAATAATTTGAGGAAACATGAAGCTGCAATGAAGAGGGAGAGAGCTCTTGCATACGCTTTCAACTGTCAGGTATTCACTTTTGTCCTTCCAAGAGAGAAGAGAACCCACATGCACCAAAACTATGAAACAGTCTTGAATATGTAGTTTCGTTCAATCTTTAAGGAACATGTATCTAAGTTTTTCAATAATTTAGAATGATGTCTCTACATCGTTGATGATTTTGTATGCAACAGCAGAAGCAAAATCCAAATGATGATGATGTTGGAAGCTATAGCAATGAGCGTGAAAGAGCCGAAATGGATTGGAACTGGTTGGAACGGTGGATGTTATCACAATCACAGAACTCAAGGCACTTTGGGTCACGGGAGAACCTTTATAGAACTCTTGCTACTGCAACTTCCACCACTGATGACATGTCTGAAGAAAAAACAGTTGAAATTGACATGGCTGCAACTCTGGATTCAGCTCATGCTAACATGGGTCTCATCCACCAAGAATCTTTTGACACAAGCCCAATATCCAATAGGTACCACCAGCGCCACCACAGTGCAGGTGTACCAAGCTACATGGCCCCAACTCAGTCTGCAAAGGCCAAGGCTCGTAATCAAGGCCTGTTTAAAAATAGGGGTTCACCTGGGCCTAACTGGAACTCGTCCACCAGGAGAAGTTCCATTCTAGGGCTAGGCTGTGACTCAACTAGCTCTGGTGGGCCCACTGCAGCTCATGGGTTCCCAAGAAGTCCAAGCCCAAAAATTAATGAAATTCGCCTCCAATCCAGACGGATTTCAGGTAGCAGCCCGGATAATGTTCACATTGAGGATTGGGCCCTTCCCCTTGGAACCAGTGGTTGGACTTGACTTTGTTAATTTATTTATTTTTCTAAATATCCTAATAATTAATAGCATGTTTTTCTAAATAATAGCATGCTCTGAACTTTGGTAGTTGACATGCAATGGTGCTGTCCTGTTGTTGTCGTGTCATGAACAATATAATCCCTCATCAGAAACATCCAAAATTGGGATTGTAATGTCTAGCCTGCTATTAAGAAAATGTTTGAATTTTGTTTTTCCAAGGAATTAATATTTTCATGAGTGTATTGTTTTTCGTTGAAAAAAATGTACGTACACTATTTATTTGTTGGGTTGAATATCATCTTTTTTGAAAATATACTGACTAATATTATTACTGGTAAAAAAACTTGAATTATTTATAATCTTTTGTCCTGATTCTTCAACTGTCAAATCATTGATAAACTCCATTAAAATCTAGGTTTAAACTGATCCTCAAGTTTGTTGGAGAATCTCAAGTGCGTCATCGTATTTTAAACGGTCTCAATTAGGTTATATTATTTGTAAAATTGAGCCAATTGGGTCCAAATATTTGAAAATTTTAGCCAATTAAGTCATGTTCGTTAAATGTTCACAAACGACATTAAGAGTGGCTGACGTGTTGCACGCTGATGTCAAAGTGTTTGATTATGTGGAATTTTTATTTAATTTAAGACATTATGATATGACAAAGGGTTTTAGTTATCTTCAAATTAGGGTCCACCATCACCGCCACCGTTGCGGTCACCATTTTCATTATCATGGCTAGATCCTCTTCGACCACAGTTTGCAATCAGTCCTTACATCATCCAAACACAACAACAAACCACCCAATATCAGATCCCTAACCTGTAGAGAAGCTTAGATGAACAATCCTAAAAATCCCCAATCGAAACTAAGAGTCTCGCACCGTGATACGCTGGAGGATGAAAACCCTCATCGCCAACGCCGTAGAGACATTGTCGCTGAGACGCCCACTGACCCAAAAATCATCTCTCTTCGCTCCAACTTAAGTGCTTGTCAAACTATATTGCGGAGTTGTCTCTCCTAGAGTATAATATGCTTTGTCATGCTCCATCACTTATAGCCGCTTCTACAATTTTTCTGACCAAATTTATACTTTTCCCTTCAACGAAACCATGGGTAAGCTGCTATATCAAATAGTTTCGGTTTCTGTTTAGTAACAACGAAAACATGACACTCCATCAATTAATAATTTTAACTTTTGTAAACTTGACTTGATGTTTCTGTTTTCTGCAACAAAATTCCACATTAAAACATTTTTCCCTCTCTTCTTCCTCTTAAGTAACGGTGCGGCGATGGTGAAAGTAGTAACACCGCTGGTGTGATGTGGTCTAACAGTGAAGAATGTTTGAGTCTTTTCCTAAAATTAAAACAAAATGAACTTGTATAGAATTAAAAACCAAATTTTGAATAAACTAATGAAGAATACCTATTGTAAATTAGTGTAGTTCTAGATTAATTTTAATTTATGAAGTAATTAATTTTCTTTTCTTTTCTTTTAAAAGCGTTTATGGAGAAATTTCTCTAAAGTACACTTTGTAATGATTTTAAATAATTATTAGCAAAAAAAAAAATTATGATAAAGAAACATGGCTCCTTGTCATAAAAAAAAGTTTCAGTTTATGATATGTGTGTTTGCGTGAAGGATCTCCACCGCCTATGTGGTAACAACTCTAACTCAAATTTGATTTCAAGGAGAAATATAGCCAGCACAAGGTAAAGAACTTCTGCTAAATTTGTTGTTCCTATCTGTGATATGTTTTGAGTGATTTCTCACAATTTATTTGTGTTTCAGTACAAATATGTGGCCAAGAAGTACTGCCCTCCTTCAATACCCTCAGAATTTTTCCTGAGTTGAGCAGAGATGACAGCCTGATTTCCGGTTGGTATATAGGCTTAGATTGACATAACTTCTGGTCTCCAAAAAGAGGTTCTCTTACACTAAAACAACGTCACTTGGGGTGTACTGAACGAAGGGATTTGAAGAACCATGGGCCACATGACGTTGTCGGCGAGAGAGGAAATTTTTTGAATATTTGGTGTTTCATTGGACGGTGGTTGTTGTTGCTGGTGATGCCGGTAGAGCAGCGATGGGGAGGACACGGAGGGAGAGGGGGGAGAAGACCTTCTTCCAGTCAAAAGTTTCTCACACCTCTTTAAATGTTACGTGGAATTGAGATGGTAAAACACATCACTGAGTCAATTTAATCACAATCACACGTCACTTAAAAATAATTACAGTTCAACTCAAGTTAACTTTGTCAGTCACAACTTAACGGACAGGATAAAATTGACTCAATTTTACAAATAATATGACCCAATTGAGACCGTTTAAAATACGAGGACCCACTTGAGATTTCCCAACAAACTTGAAGACCAACCGAGGGTTTAAACCTAAAATCTATACATATTACAAGAAGCACTTTTAATATTTACAATTTTTAACTTATTATTAAATATAACTATTTTATATTTATTTAACAAAACTTAAATGTTTTCTTATCATATTAGTTTGTCCACTATTTATCTAAACTTTTGACATGCAGTCTTCTCACAATGTACTTGTTCATTTCATGATTGAGAGGGTTCTTCATTATTTCAATGGCCAACTTATATTTTGTTTTAATTATGGTCGACTTATTTTTTGCTTTGATAAACTTGTTACTTATTGGGTTCTTTGTTATCTTTGTAACTGACATTTTGTTTACCCAAGTTCTTATCGATCACACTTAACTTTTCATCCATTTCACACATCACTTCTCATATTGCACCTTCAATGCAACTTTCAAATCTTTCTTAGCACGAAATTGTTCTTGCAATCTTGAAAATTCTTTTTAAAGTTCCAAACACCTTTTATGCAAAACCTATTTCTTTCTTTCTAAACTTACATGTAACTTTGCATTACTTCTAACTTCCTTTTTAATTCTTTGTTGCAAATTGTCTCTAGCAAGCTCTAACCATTGAAACAAGCTCATCTCTACACATGATCGAGTTATTTAAGGTGTTTAAATGATCCACCAAGATTTCTAAGCAAACTTGGCACCCCATCAAGCTTTGGAGGCCATTTGCACATCTTATCGACTTATCCACACTACTCGATTATTTTGTGATACTCAACTTTCTTGTCGAATTCTCCACTTGCTTACCTTGGGCCCCTAAGCTACATTCCATCATCAACAACACCACTTTGTCTTTAACTTCTTTGATGAGATTGACTGTTTTTTCTCTTTAAACTTTAGATCGACAATCTTTTTGGTGAAATTCCCGACCCTTACCACAATTAAAGCACTTAACCAATTTGCATTCCTTTGCATAATGACGATGCTTACTACTCTTGAAGCACTAAACGTCTGAGTTGCTTGACCGACATCCTCTCCATTAAACTTATCTCAACCACACCAATTTTGTTGATCAGACTGTTCTTTCTCTTCTTGTCCTCCTTAGCCTCTACCACAAAGACCGCTTCCTATACCTCATTAGTATCTTTAATTGTCTTGAGTATTCTCCGCTTCTCCCTTTATTTAGAGTAGTTGATCAAGGGGCTTCCATGTCTTCTTCTTTTGTTGTTCGTGCCCCTCAAGTGACCCAACAAGCTCTTCAACCGGAAGTGTTGACAAGTCATTGGACTCCTTAATAGTGCATATTATATTTTCAAAGTCACCGGTTAATGACCTCAAGATTTTCTCTACTACTCGACTAGTGGGTAGGGTTTCTCCATTTCTTCTAAGCTGGTTATCATTGTTTCAACTCGAGATATGTACTTAGTTGTTCCCTAAGTCTCCTACATTCCCATGCTCTCCAAATCTCCCTTGAGAGTTTGAAGTTAAACCTACTTCACTTAATCATTTTCAAGATTTTCTCTTATACGTCTTTTCCAGAATGCCCCTTGCTTCTTTTGATGATTTTGCACATGTAATCTTCTTAAAGCCAAAATCATCCACAACTTGGTACACGATGTACAGAGTTTCCTTGTCCTTCACATGCGCTTTTTTCGACACTTTCAACTGAACATTCGACCAATTCTTGGTGTTGATTGGTTCTTCGAAATCATCTTCAATCACCTCCCAATTGATTGGGATACAAGAAGAGCCTTTGTCATAAGATCTCAATTGTCGTAGTGATGGAAAAATGGCTTGCTCCAAGACCAAATGATGGAAGTGGACCAAGGCACTATTCACTAAACTACAAATTTGACATCAATGGTGGAATCATAGCCTAGAGAATAGGACATGACCCATATGAAGGAACAAGGTTTGCTGCCAAATGATAGGAACCTTTTTCATGCAAGTTGAAGAAGACAACATGGATATGAGGTGTTGGACACAAAAGCACGTAAAGATGAAGGATGATTCGTTTGGAGAGTGGTTTGGAAGTGTATCTTGAAGGAGGTTGGGCCAACCATCAAGAAAATGTTAAGAGACATCAAGAAGACATCTATCCTAGTGAACTTAAAAAAGGAGAACTGCAAAATTTGGTATAATTTCTCTTCATTAATTCCAAATTGATTGTACAAATGCTTGAGAACTTCTTTTTATAGAAGGGGCAGAGAGCTCAAGTCTTAACAAAGAAGAAACCAAGAATTTAGTGAACTATAAAAGTGCAATGAACCTATGAGCTTCAAGAACCTTCTTCAAGAGTAGATGCATGCACAAGGTTCTTTTACCCCACCCTCTACCCCCCCCCCCCCCCCCCCCCCCCCCCCCCCCCCCCCCCCCCCCCCCCCCCCCCCCCCCCCCCCCCCCCCCCTTCCCGTCCCGCACACACACACATCCCTCCCCCAAGTAAGGTTTTTAAGCTTACTTGAGGCTTAAGCCAGCCCAAAACTCCGCTTAGTTCGTATACCCACACAAGAAGCAAGTTTAAAAGCTAAAACTAACATTTTTATTGCAAGTTGTCTATTTTAATCGATTATGAGAAATTGATATCGATTAAGTCAGACAAACTTCATTATTTTCATAATGTGTCTAAAATAATCGATTATTGGATAAAATAATCAATTATTTCAAAGGTTGGTCCAAAGAAATGGTCAAAATACAAGCCTAAATAAAATGTAACATTGGCTCAAATACAAGGCCTAAAGAAAAAATTTATTTACATGTTTACAAAGCTTAAGAGAAGGAAATATAAGGTAATAAACTATCGTCCACAAGAGTAGAGTTCTTTGAAGTCCTTCTTCTTCCATTCTCCTAGCCGTGGTTCAAGTTGTAGCTCTTTGGATGAGTTTCTATTATCCCCTCTCTTTAAAACGATTTGTCCTCAAATCGAAAAGATATCTAAAGAACCACAATTTTGGTTGTTTTAATCGATTATAATAAACTAATAATCGATTAAATAAGACAATCTTGATTTTTTTTTTCAGGATTTGTTTGAAATAATAGATTATTGATGAAATAATCAATTATTTCAAAGGTTGATATAATGAAATGGTCAAAATATGAGCCTAAATAAAATGTAACATTAACTCAAATACAAGATCTAAAGAAAATATTATTTACATATTTACAAAGCTTAAAAAAAATGCAAACTAATAAATTATCTTCCTCAAAAGTAATTTTTTTTTAAGTCTTTTAGCTTCTTCCATTCTTCTAGTTTTGTAGTTTCGGGATGAGTTTCCATCCTATAGTTTATTATCTTTATCAACTTAGATAAAAAGAAATGTTGTTTATAAGGTTGATCATTTCCCTCAAATTTGTTTCAATTATTTTTTAACTCTTTCTTTAAGTATTCAAGTTTTTTTAATTATAATATCAATTTATTGATAATAGATCTTTCTAAAAATATGCTGACTAGTACTTGTTATAAAAAACTAAAAATTATACATGAACCATTTATAAATAATTTATCTTGACTCTTCCATTAAATACAATTATTACATAACATAGACACTAATAAAAGCTTTCATAACTTTCACAACCTCCTGAAAACTTATTGATAAATGCAATTAGTTACATATCCATAATAAAGCACTCTCACTTCTGTTTCTCGCCTTTTATTTATTTCTTTCTATTATTTTCAATGACTTGATAAAGAATAATTCTCACACACCCTACACCGCCAGTGCAATTTTTTTCTTAGCTAGTTACATCGGGATATGAAACTAATGTTTTGTCAGAAAAGTAATTAGATAGGCGTGGAAAATTGAATGGATGATGTATATCGCATTAAATTAGATAATTCACCAACATAGACATTATGATGTCATAAATAAGATTTGTTATATACATACACATATGTAATTATTATTACAATCTACTTTTTGTCCCAGAATTATTATTGCAATAATATAAACAAATTTATTATAAATAAAAGAATAAAAAAACTTAAAATTTAACTTTTTAATATGTGACAAGATGATAGTGATAAAAGTACATTTAATTAAAAAGTAACGATAGACAAACACTATAATTTTTATTTAACATCTATCCAATACCCAAAAAATAGTATTTTTATTTTAAAATATAAAATAATTTAAAATGAATGAAATTAAAGAATAAAAAAATATTTTTATTAAGTGTGAATTTTCTTAATTAAATCCAATTCAATAGACATTGCGGTATTTTAACTTGTCAGTCTTCGCACATCTTATGATTTGATGTTCTCGTAACTTAAGCAAGAGACGAAAGAGTCAGAACAACAAAAATAGAAAAATAATTACTAAAATTAAAACTAATTAAAATATAAGTATAACTATATTATTAACATAGTTTTAGATAGTGATTATGTAGAGAGTAATAATATTTAAACATACATGATATTCATTTAACAAATATATTATAAAAGTAAAATATTCATAAAAAAAATAACTTCTATATTTGTAAAAGGAAAAAAAAATATTTAAAGAATAAAAAAATATTTTTATTAAGTGTGAATTTCCTTAATTAAATCCAATTCAATAGGCATTCTAACTTGTCAGTCTTTGCACATCTTATGATTCGATGTTCTCGTAACTTAAGCAAGAAACGAAAGAGTCAGAACAACAAAAATAGAAAAATAACTACTAAAATTAAAACTAATTAAAATATAAGTATAACTATATTATTAACATAGTTTTAGATAGTGATTATGTAGAGAGTAATAATATTTAAACATACATGATATTCATTTAACAAATATATTATAAAAGTAAAATATTCATAAAAAAAATAACTCATAGAAAAAAATAACGGAAAAAAAATATTTAAAGAATAAAAAAATATTTTTATTAAGTGTGAATTTCCTTAATTAAATCCAATTCAATAGGCATTCTAACTTGTCAGTCTTTGCACATCTTATGATTCGATGTTCTCGTAACTTAAGCAAGAAACGAAAGAGTCAGAACAACAAAAATAGAAAAATAACTACTAAAATTAAAACTAATTAAAATATAAGTATAACTATATTATTAACATAGTTTTAGACAGTGTTTATGTAGAGAATAATAATATTTAAACATACATGATATTCATTTAACAAATATATTATAAAAGTAAAATATTCATAGAAAAAAATAACTTCTATATTTGTAAAAGGAAAAAAAAGTAAATAATAATGAATGGTAGTTTCAAATAGCTGTAAAATATTTGTGTATGTCAAAATATCATCATACACACGTTAAATTGATTTGATATTGTATATGTAATATAATTATAAAAAGTTAAACTTTTATATTTATAATAATAATAATATTAATAATAAATGATAGTATTAAATAAATTAAAATATAATTAATCGAAAAGTAACATTAATTTAACACAGACTACTCGTGCAAAATGGAAAAAAGGAAATTGTCTACGGTGGTATATGGTTTTTTGGCGCTTTTTCTGGATCTGACTCGTCGTATCGTATGTTCCTCTTTCTAAGTATTAGTTGCACGTCATGTGAAGTGTGTAGTGTTACAGAGCCTCTTTTTGTTCTTTTCTCCGCCAACTTTCCTTTGTGGTTCACGATCCCTTACCTCCTGCATCAGACTTCTCTTCTCATGGACTCTCTGCAACTCCATGCTCTTCAACTTTTGCATCCACGCACATCATCACCATCAATAAGCCAACCGCGTTTCCCTCCTCCATTAAAACCAAATTCTATAAATCTCAACTTCCGATCGTTTTCTGCTCACACGGGTGCCGCTGCTTCTCAAGACGGACCCTTTGCCTTTGAAGAGAAAATTTTCACTTCCCCCAAAGATGATAGAGCTCTCGTGCTGTCCAAAGAAACCGACGATTTTGGCTATCTCGTTGGCTTCCGCTTGACTCCTGAGACTGGTTTTCTACCTTTCTTTCATCGCTTTTTCATTCCCATATTAAAAAAAGTTTTTTTAGTCATGTTTTCATTTTCATGCATGTGATAATCTCTCTGGGTTTGTTCTAATTCCATTAAGTTAGTTAAACTCCTCTGCTTTTTAATAGGATTGAGAATATGGTGTATCTATGTTATGTTACGATGACAATTGAAGAATAGTGTTGCATCCATCTAGTTTCCTTTAGAGGAAGTTATTTGTTTGATCTTTGAAGAGTTTTTGAATGTGTCACAGGTCTTGACGAGTTGATGAGTGTGTCACACGCAATACCTGGGGAAAAGTCTAGGATAGACGAGGTTGAACAACTTGGGATTAGGGAAACAGATGAAGTGAAACCTGAGACTGGGTTGTCCCTCAACATTGTTTTTGTGACTGCTGAAGCTGCGCCCTATTCCAAGACAGGTGGTCTTGCTGATGTTTGTGGCTCTTTGCCAATTGCTCTGGCGGCTCGCGGGCACCGTGTGATGGTTATCACGCCCAGATACATTCATGGTACTTCTGGGGACGCTAAGTTTTCTGGGGCAGTTGATCTGAAACGAAGCATCAAAGTGCCGTGCTTTGGAGGTGCTCAAGAAGTTGGTTTTTTCCATGAGTATAGGGAAGGGGTTGATTGGGTATGCTGTCTAGAATTTTTGGTTTTAGGCTTTTGTTACTATTGAGTTGTGCAAAACCATTTGACTTCTTACATTCTTAGTCGATGATGCTTAGAGTTGCAACCTTGTTTCAGGTATTTGTGGACCACCCCTCGTTCCAGAGACCAGGGAATCCGTATGGAGACAAGTTTGGGACTTTTGGGGATAATCAGGTATATTCTTGTTAATTTTAGCTTTGATACTAGATTACCATTATACATTCAAGAATAATGATAAACTTCTTTCTCTTTTGGTTTTACAGTTTCGGTTCACTTTACTTTCCCATGCAGCATGTGAAGCGCCATTGGTGCTTCCATTAGGGGGGTTCACTTATGGAGAAAAATGTTTATTCCTTGCTAATGATTGGCATGCCAGCCTAGTTCCAGTGTATGCATATCTAACTTTATCCACCCTTTTACCAATCTCGCTTTTTCTCCCCTTCCCTTTTCTTTTGCAAATGAAGAAGTACAATGTGTTTTTCTCCAACCATATTATTTCTGTCTGATGTTTTTCTTTGTTAAAAAAAAAGAGCAAATACAGTTGCATTGTTAAAGACTATCTTTCTTTCAATGGCTCCACTGAAGTCATGCAATTTCGTCTTTATTTTGGAAACTATTCATTTCTCTTTCTATAATTAGATGAATTATGTCTCCTCTCATTACAGATGCTTCAATTGCACTACCTTCTAGAGATCAAGATGTGCCATACTTTAGTCCATTCAGTTGTAATGTAAACAAACTTCCTAGGGACCCTTTTTCCCTCTGACATTCTCAGCATCATAAAAAACCATTATAGGGATGTCTAAAACTTCATTTCATCTTATGAAAACCTGAAAGTAATTAGAGTTTTCTTCGTAACTAGCTTTCTGTGCCATTGAAAGTTGAATAGGAAAGGAAATGTCCTTAGAAGACTTGTTCATAGTTGCTCACAGTCACTAAGAAGGTTGCTTATATTAAAATGAACTAAAGTGTAGCTTGTTTTGTCACTCAAGAAAGTATAATTTTTGAAATTAGGGGAGTGGGAAAGGTAGTTTAAGCATCCCTTAGGTGGTGAGTGTAATTTGTCCATTTAGTTATAATTAGGTTTCATTATGGCATACGGCTTTCACATTTTAAAGTTTTCTTTGGAGCTTGTTGTGATTTATCTTAGAAAATATTATTGTCTTACTGAGGATGAGACTAGTACTTGATTTTGGTGCAGACTTTTGGCATCCAAGTATCGTCCACATGGGGTATATAAGGATGCTCGAAGTATATTAGTGATACACAATATAGCACATCAGGTAATCTGTTTCATTTTATTTTATTTTACTGTATAGAGATATTACCAAGTACAATAACATCGTGCTTTAATCTCTCTGTTTCTTAAAATGACATTTCAAGCGTCACCAACAAAACAGAGGTCTCTATAAGTTCTATTTTATACTTTCCATCTAGATGCCCTCAGCTTGGCTGCCTATTATTAGTGTTCATTAAGTCACATGCTAGAAATTAGAGAGATAGATCCTGAATGGCCAATAATAAAAGTTCGTCATTAAAAACTGATATTATTACTTGTATCTATGTGTGAGGACTTTATTAATATGTAAAATACTATTGTGTTGGTTGTTGTCACATTGAAATGAATGATTTGAACATGACTGTCGCAGTGCATGCAAATCAAAGATGCTAATTTGTGTAGTGAACCGTCTTGGAAAATAATAGTCTTAGATATGTAATGCTACAAATAGGTTCCGCAATGCTTTGCCAAATATGATGTTTAGTCATTTATGTGATTATATCTGCAAAGAGGCTGATGAAATCATATGTCAGGGAGTGGAACCTGCAATTACATACAGTAATTTGGGGCTACCTGCAGAATGGTATGGAGCACTGGAATGGGTGTTCCCTAATTGGGCAAGGACGCATGCTCTTGACACAGGTGAAGCTGTCAACTTTCTAAAAGGGGCTGTTGTTACAGCTGACCGGATTGTGACAGTAAGCAAGGTAGTAATTCCGCAAACTACAAATTCTGCTCTCTTCTGTTTTATCGTGTCAAATATTGGGTATTTCTTTACCACCCACCCTGAAGTTAAAACCACACATCAGCGTGATATCTAACAAGTGTATCGTATCTACTATGTAATGATATTCAATGCATAAAGATCTGCCTCTCTTTTCCAGGGCTATTCCTGGGAGATAACTACCAGTGAAGGTGGATATGGTCTACATGAATTATTAAATAGTCGAAAAAGTATTCTCAATGGTATGCTTTTTTTAACATTCTCTTTCTTATGGCATACATTTTGAAGTTCATCCTTTGAAAGATTCATTTATGACTGAAACTTTAGAGTTGGTAACATGCGGTTCGTAAAGCAACACTAATTCTTTGAGAAAGTTAAACCCACTTGGGCCAAATAATTATCTTCAGTGCAGATCTGCATCTCCTATGAAGTTTCGGATTATATATTTTATACACTTAGCCTCGATGTTGCTGGCAGTTTGACGCTCGTAAAAGTAGCTTTATTTCAATGTCTTACGAAAACTAATCAATGGGTGGTTAGTAAATTTGTTTATTCTTGTTAAACAGGAACCTTTTGATCTTCTCAATTTAACAAGCAATGCATATCTTAAGTAGTTTTTTTCTCTGTTGTGAACCAAATCCTATTCGAAAGCTCAAAGCAGTATTTCATGTTTACTCGATTTCATAGGCACTGTGTGACTTGAAGTTTTCTATTGAATTGATTAGAAGACTTCATATTTGTATATCTAATGCAAAACTTTGTTGTTTGGCAAATGCTAATGCTGCTCTGTACTCGCAAAGTTGAGTTTTCGTTTATTTTGCTTGGCAATCTTTTTTCTTGACTTGTGGCATAGAATCTGTTGAAATGATACTGGCCTGTATTTTGATTAGGAAATTGTTGAAACTCGCTCAAATTTATTGTCAGAATAATATCGTCATTCGATTTCACAAATTCATTAACTCAGCATAAAAGGAATTGTTATTTTCCGAAACACCACAAAATCTAGAAGCTTCTTTTGTCTCTATTTTTTTCATGATGTTTCCTAATGCTTTCAGCTGTGCAAGTAATTCTGAGTCAATGTATGTGAATTCGAAAGCAAAACAAAAACTATATTGTCAATTCGTTACTCAATGATGTGCCTTGATGCTCAAACTCATTACAATTTTATTATTGACTAGGGATCACAAATGGAATCGATGTCACTGAATGGGACCCATCACGTGATAAACATATTGCTTTCAACTACTCTGTTGATGATCTTTCCGGGAAGGTTTTACATTTTCCCTTTGTCACCCTTCCTTTGTATCTTATTAGCTGAAATCTTGTTATCATAATTATTCGTAATGTACAGGCGAAATGCAAGTTTGCTCTGCAGCAGGAATTGGGTCTTCCAGTGAGGCTTGATTGTCCATTGGTAAGTTTGCTATATGCCATGAAAATTAGTTCTCAGCCTTTCTGGTATTGACTATTGCTGAAACTTGCAGATTGGGTTCATTGGAAGACTGGACTACCAGAAAGGTATTGACTTGATCCGCTCGGCAATGCCGGAGCTCATGGAAGCTGATGTTCAGTTTGTAAGTTATTCTATCTGTTCTATAAATACATGTTGTGGCAAGTAATTAAATCCATGGCGTGGTGATATATAAATGAAGGCTGTTTACTTGTAGAGTATAAAATATATCTTGAGACATTGCAGAGTATGCAAACTAAAATTTTAAACATAAAATAAAGCGATTGATCATTTTTCAAATGCAACCTCCTTGTATGAATAATTTCATTTTGAGAGAAATTGAGGCCATAACTTGTGAGTTATGAGGAATGTGTTGTATGCTTGTGACCCTCCTATATGGTTGACAGTCTCTTGTTATTTTTCGTAGGTAATGCTTGGTTCAGGAAACCCTATTTATGAAGATTGGATGAGAGCAGCAGAGTCAACTTATAGAGATAAATTTCGGGGTTGGGTGGGATTTAATGTTCCAATATCTCATAAAATAACTGCAGGGTAATCCAAAAATTTACGAATCCTTTATACGAAATATTGAAGTCATTAAAAATTTCCATACTGAATCTACATCAATATGCTTCTTAATGTATTCCTGGTTTTTCAGCTGTGATATATTGTTAATGCCATCTGCATTCGAGCCCTGTGGACTGAATCAGTTGTATGCAATGAGATATGGAACTATACCCGTCGTTCATGAAACTGGGGGCCTAAGAGTAAGTCAAGAAAATATAAGAAATTGACTAGTTCAACATGATTTCTTTGCCTTAACGCCTTTCTCTTTATTCAGGATACTGTTCACAATTTTAATCCGTATACTGAAGAGGGTAAAGCTGAAAGCACTGGGTATGTTGTCCATGAGCTTTGATTTTTTGTTCTTGTAATATGCATTGCAATATTTTCTTAATAAACCTAACATGTCTTTGGTCCAAGTGAAACGAACACAGTTATATCATAGTAAAAACTTTAGAAATTCCTGGCTGTGAATCAAAGAAGTAAGAGATTGCCTATGCTGATTACTAAGTATAATAGCGTGATTAGAAATAATTTAAATTTGTAAAAAGTAACGTAAGTCTAATAAGTGATCAGATAAACCTTCATAAGCCTGGATAAAATGAGACATGTAACTCTTCCTATTACAAGTTTACGTTGTACGAGCAACCGATTAGGTGGTCACAACTGTCAACTGGAGTTGTTATAGGAAAAAAATATGTAAGTAAACAAAAAGCAGGGCCGTTTATTCAAACTTAGTGTTCTGCAACTATAAACAAACAGTTAGCTTTAACAATATGTCAGATGTAACGTAATCCCAGGACTCAACTAATACAAAATGAATATGTTCATCATATATTGTTTGACATTATTTTGAACTTCATTGACAGGTGGACATTTTCTCCACTAACAAAGGAGATCATGTTAGCGGTAAGCTTGATTTCCTGCCATTCAAATTCTTTGTTTTTATATTAAGCATACTTTGACAGCATCTTAATATATTTAATCTTGATGATTCAATATAATGTTCGTAGTTGTGAGTGTCATCATTTTCTTGTTGTATATGGGGGAAGTGGAAGCTATAAATATATATGGATATTCATTCTTTCTACCAAAACCTATATAAACTTGTCTGAGCTCATCGGGTTGCTACACTTGGTCTACTGAGAATCATGGCATGCTTGGCCTAGTTTATTATAGCTGATGAAATGGTTCTTTGTAGGGATCATTAATCTCTATTTGGCATTGTTATCATTGGGTTGGCTTTCTGAATCTTGTGTCGGCCTCTAGATGTTAAAAACAGCCATATGAAGTTACTAAAACATCAAGGAATTTGTACCAATCTCATCTAACAGTCCATACAGTCTATGGTGGACATGTTGGAACGTGGAACTATTTGCTAACTTTTCTCATTTTTTTGTTCTCAGAACATTGTTTCGCCTGTTTTGTCACCATGATGTTAACTTTTTTACTACTTTTGACAGGCTCTAAGATATGCCATTCAAACATACAAAGAACACAAGTCTTCGTGGCAGGGATTGATGATAAGAGGCATGACAAAAGACTACACATGGGTAAATGCTGCTACTCAGTATGAACAAATCATCAACTGGGCATTCATCGACCCTCCCTATTGCTGAAATGAAGATTGAGTAAATGATCAACGCAAGGATTTCTTCAATAACAGGCTACTTAGAGGATTATCATGCTCATAATTAAGTCTTGCTGATAACAAAAGGGAGACCATAATTTCTTCCAGGGAGGCAGATATAGGGTACATAAAGTCAGCTAGGCATTTCAGAAAGAATTTTTTTTTACACTGATCGAAACTACAATTTGTAACCACGCCAATAGATAGTGCTGGTATAAGTTTTCTACCTTTTTGTTTTTGTACTAGAAAAGGGTTCTAGAAAAGTTAGTTGATGGGACACATTGGAATGTATGCCATGTGAGACTGTGTTTATTGGCAATGGTTAAAAGTGTGAAAAATTACGAGAGCTGTGCTATTGCGAGTGACCGACATGATTTGTAAGATGCGTCAAACTGTGTCTTGTGCATGCATCTATTCGGTATAATCCAGAATCTGACCCCACTTTTTGCGTTAGAGTTGTTTAGGCAAATCCCCAGTGGCCTGCAACCTAGTCATTATATGTGGTTGGGATCCAAAGGGTTTAACTTAAAACTTTAAGATATACATTACTCATATATAACTGTTTATGCAACGAAACTTGTGGGGATTCAAGATATCTAATATGTTTTGATTTAATTAAGGTTTAAATATCTCAAATATTTGAGTATTTTAATTAGGTACTTGTTAATTTTAAAATTTATGTTTTTTTTTTATAAAATCATATTGTTTTAATATGTGTGTGTAAACATTTAAACTTAATTCAAAATATGCAAAATTATGATTTTTAGCATTGAGAAATAGAACAAATAAGAAAAATAATGAAAACATTCATGTTTGATTTTATTGGAAATGAATTGTAAAACTGCATGTTTGTAGTTTTCGGCGTTATTAATATAAAAGAATAATTTAAATTTAAAATTCAAAAATATTAAAATTCGGTTTCTTAAATTTTTTTAGATTTATATTTTTTTTTTCAGGTTCATATTCTATTTGAAATAAGAACGAAATGACTTATTGTATTTAAATATAACTTTACGTATTTTGAATTAGTTAGCAACTAAAAAACATACATGACTATAATTTGTAAAGATTCTTTTACTTTTATTATAGCTTTTAACTATTATAATTTATTTATATATATGAAAAGAGAAAGTTCAAATTACGAATATGATAATAATTATAAAAAAATTGGATCATAATTATTCATTCAACAAAGATTTCTCACAAAAATGTTAAATATTTTCCTCAAATAAATAACATTTTTTAAGTAAAAATGTTCAAAGATCAATTGAAACTGAAAAAAAAAACATTGATTTGGGTTAGATTTATATT
The DNA here is from genome assembly GCF_018835915.1 of Vigna umbellata. The sequence continues at coordinate 29,145 of NW_025909126.1, forward strand.
GAATTGAATTGAAACATTTAATTTGAGTGATTTAAAAAAAAAACGAAAACTAGTTGCAAACATTCATAATTTTTATTCGTCCATAATGTACGCATACAAAACCTAATCTAATCCAATATACTGTGAAGAAGAAAAAAATGAATCAGATTAGATGATTGGTGTAACCAAACAATAGAACTACAGTTATTCTCTTAAATTTCCATAAATCTAAAATTGGTCCAACATCATAATTTTTTTTTTCTATATTTAAATTCCTTTCTAAAAATGGAACAGTTGTGATATATTAGCTGCAGTTGCGACTAAAAATATAGATGCAGACGAGAGAGAAGAGGAGAAGTACTGTTGAACACAAAAGTTACTAGGAAGAGGTTATTTGGGAACAAACAAGTGTACGTTGATGGTTAGTGATTGCATTGAAATGAAATTGGTATTATAGATTTAGTATTTTGTTGAATATTGTAATTCCTGATGGTGAAAGATGTGACATAGTTTATTGTTATTATTAAATGAAAATGTAAATTGGTTTAGAGAGATTGGCGTAGAGGGTAGTTTATGATGATGGTAGATATAAAAAATAGAAAAAAGTGGAAAAGAGAAAGAAACGAAAGAAGGTGGGACAAGAGAGGAGAAGTTGGTAATTTAGAGGTTAGGAGAAGGACACTTCGGTATGCGGTGTGGTTGGGCGCGGTGCGCAGCCAATCCCATCGCATCATCGCCTACCCTCGCCACTCCTCTCATTTTTAGTAACCTCCGTGCCCAAACCAAAACCCTAATCATTCCTATTCATTCTATTCCGATGCCATAGAAAATAAATATTAATAATAATAAAAAAATAAATCAAAATTCTTGATCCCAGCTTCAGAAGAATTGAATTACCATGATTTCCAATCCCGAATTGATCCACTACGCCTGCATTGCTCGATCGGACACCATTCTGGCCCAGCACCAGAGCGACAAGGAGCCGAACATGGAAGCCCTAGCGGCCCAATGCGTGGCCCAAGCCCCGCCCAACCACTCCCTCTACTCCCACACCGTCAACAACCGCACCTACACCTTCCTCATCGACCCTCCCTTCGTCTTCTTCCTCATCTCCCACCACACCCTCCTCAAATCCCAAACCCTCCCCTTCCTCCACCGCATCCGCTCCTCCTTCCGCCAAACCCTACCCTCCTCCGTTCAATCCCACCACCACTTCACCCCTCTCTCCTTTCAGCCCCAATTTTATTCCATCTTCGACCACGCCCTCACCAACGATTCCCAAGACCGCGCCCTCAGATCGGAACCCCCGCTCAACCCTCCTCCTCAGGGCCTCAAGAAGAAGAAGAGACCCAACGATGCCCCCGCCACGCTCGATGTCTCCGACGACGTTTCCCTCTCTCCTCTCAAGCACCAGCCCCACGACCGCCACACCAAGGCCAAACACGTCTGGAAGAAACACGTATGGGTCCTCCTCCTCCTGGATTTGTTCGTCTGTGCCGTCCTCTTCCTCATCTGGTTGTGGGTCTGTAGTGGCTTCAAGTGCATGACTTATTGATCCCACTTTTCATCTCTCCAACCATAAAACAAAGGTTCTCCTTCTTGTTCTTGTTCTCGTTTCGGCTTCGGTTTTTTTGTCCCTTACTGAGGGATTCTTAGCTTCTTGTTTTTTCTTTTTGATTCACACTTGACAAAGTTGCAGACTGCAGGGCATAAACATGCATGCATACCTGTTATGTATATGTATGTAACTGGGGGGTTCTGTTTGTTTCTTTCCTTCTTTTTTGTTTCCACTTTCCATTGGGAATTTCCTTCTTTTTCTTAATGGGATTTGCATATCAATTATCAAGATCATCTTAACTTATCATCGGCCGTGCTCGATTGTGCAAGATCACATATTCCAGGCGTTCGTTATCGTATACTTTTTTTACCTCCTTAACATTGTTCGTACTTTAGCTTCAGCTTTGTTTAAGGTTTATCTCTTCAATTATTTAGTGATTTTGTTATTTGCTCTGAAATTTGGTAGATGTGGTTGTTTCATGCATGATGTGAAGGATGCAAATCTGTTTTAGAAATTGCAGAAGAGTGTGTGATTAGTTTTTTTTTTATTCTGTTTTCATTTTTAATTAATCAAATGAAAATCTCATGTATCTCATACCAATTTAGGGATCTATCACCGTCTCAGTTGTCAGAGCGTTAATTTCTCTGCAAGATCAGTTAGTTATGTGATTTGTAAAAGGGTTAACAGTTAAATTGTTGATATTGGGAGTTAGTTAAAATTGTAAAAATTATTCGGAAATGTTTGATTGGTCAGTTTAAGTAAATGTTATGAAAGGTTGGCTTAGGTTAGGTTGGGATTCTATGCAATAGCTTTCATACCGTAGTGAGATACAGCACAAACAGAGAGAACTTTTTCTGGTACAAAAACTGAAAGTTTGAGCTCTCCTCGACCAACCCAAATGAGAAGAGGAAAGGAAAAGTTTAGCTATGTTGTCTTTGGGGTCGGTGTGGTGGGACTGGGGAGTGACAATTTCTGTGCTGGCACATTGATGTGTCCAACTATGGACATCTTTTATAGGAAGTGTTCTTACATTGGTCCATGATCGACAAATGGGTTCAGTTTCAGGTGCCATCACATGGGCATCCGACACGTTGCAACCGTCTAGAGATAAGGCAGGATGGAAGCTTGGTTAAATTACTGATATATCTAACAAATCCTTAGGAAAAAAATATCTAATTATTGCGCCAAGTTGGCACCCTAACTTCAGATCTAATGAACATTTCACATTACCCTCTGTGTCATACCATAATCTGATTACTAATTATTGATGATGTCATATGTTTGAAATCAGTATCTAATCTCAATCTAATTTTATCTTTTTTTCATTTTTCTTTCATCTTTTACTAAACATTTAATGGCCCTGATATTATGCAGATCACCTAAAATATATAATCAACTAACTAATCATGCATCATTTGGTGCTTATGACACCAATTTCCAAGAGGAAATGTTTCTTTTCCTCCAATAATTTGGAAAAAGAAAACTTGTACACATATTCTGCTATTATTCTCTAATGAACTGTAAAATTTTATGATGTTAATCTACAAAACAAAATCCAGGATGTGATAACAGTTGTTCTTGTATGACAAATTTATTTAGTTAGCTTTATTGTATTTTTTTATATACTTTATTTTTCATTCTATTTGTATTTATTGTTTTATTTCTGTTCACTTTATTTATTATCTATCATTTTCCTTACATGAAATGGATTCACGGTGTAAAGTTCTGTTTGTTACTAACATATATCTTACTAGTTTTTGCAAGTACGTTGACAACTTATAGTTACGATGATGTTAAAATATATTCAAAGTGTAGTTTGCTAACAAGTTGTTCTCTAATTGAGGATTTAAGATATGACCTGACAATGTAATTCTTTTAACAAATAAATAAATAATTGATGGAAATCGCAATTTATAATGCACGAAAATAATTGAATGTCTGATTTGAAATTATGGGATGTGGGAAAAAGCAGCAAAACTAATTATTTTCTTCCTTTGTTCATTATCTACAATATTAAAGTAATGATTAAGAGATAGCAAGAAAAATAGGTTTTTTCATTAAACGAAACAGATTAGTCACATTTTTTAACATGCATGTCTTAATGCTACCTAACTCACTAGACTTTCTCGTATTCTGCAATTAAATGACAATACCATCGATACTTGTTCATTTAATTGTGTTGCGTGCGACTACATCTTATTTATCTCGCATATAGATACACTACATTGTTCCTTTTTCTGGTAAACTTCTGCGTTTCTTTGTAAGATTCTATAAAACTTGCCTTATATATATATATATATATATATATATATATACCTATAGATTTGCCCAATAAAGGACTTAAATATTATATTCACAATTTGAGTTCGACTGAAATCAAATAAAAATATGATTAGAAAAGGATTATATCAAAACTGTTTTACCTATTTTTTTATATTAATTCTGGATCAAAATTAATGATATTTCCGCAAATAAAATCATACAAAATTACCACCAATCATTTCTAAACTTCATCATAAAAATAGACAATGGGTTGTCTAGTAATTCTGTTATTTTTTTCTCTATATGAATTTTCAAATAAAATTTTATTACTGCAGTTTGAGAGGGACTTTGGTTGAAATTATTGCGTTAGTAGTTTAGTGAGCGTACACCGACATAACTATTTCTATTGAATTTGAATAATTTAATTCCGATAATAAATCTTTGACTCTTTCTTACTTGTGCAATATTTAATACATGAAGAATAATCAATATTTTTAAAGCATTTAGCTTCTTTTTATGCCAAAACAAATTCTAAAACCCATGCAACATTGTGATCTCGATATTTCATGAGTTCCTCTATTTAGGGATCATGATAAACACAACTTTACATATGTCTCCTATATATAAAAGAAATCAATCCAAGTTAGGAAGGAGAGTATTTTTATACACACTTTCTTTCTTAGAAACTATGAAAATATTACACTATAGAACATGTAAACTATAACATTTAGAAATTTCTAAAGCCTTTTCGAAAGAAACAATATAACTATGAGATAGTGTATTGTGCGATGGATAAACACAAACTTTTATCTATATTTATTCCTATATCTAAAAGGAAATCTATCAAAGTATAGAAGGAGAGTATTTTTATACACACTTTCTTTCCGTAGAACTATGAGAAATTATCTTATACATGTAAACTATAACATTAGAAAATTTTCTAGCCTTTGTCGACGGAAACATACAAACCTATGAGCAATAGTTGTATTGTGGATGGATAAACAACTTTATCCATTATTTATCATCCTATATCTAAAAGAAATCTTATCAAAGTATATCGAAGCGAGAGTATTTTATACACACTTTCTTTCAGTAGAATATGAGGAATATATCCTATAACATGTAAACATAACATTTAGAAAATTTTCTAAGCCTTTTCGAAAGAAACAATACAACTAGTTTGCTTGCACAACGAATTTGGATTTTCTTTCCTAATTTTCACAAAGATTTTTTCAACATCATTTGATATCCGATGTTCTTACTCGTCACATGTTCAAACCAATAAACACATAATTTCTTGAAATAAGTGTATTTTATAAAGATTTTTGGAAATAAAGAGTTAACTTTCTCAAATTACACTTGTAACTTATTGCATGCAAAGATTTAGTTTATCTGGTGGTTTTATCACTTGCCTCTAAACAAGTTTTAGACTCTCATCCTAATGGTAAGTGACAGAATAACCTATCCTCGTTAAAGAATGGCTATCGTATACGTATGATATAAGAGAGAATATAGTATTGTACAATATATTATATGTCAAAATATCAATTTATATATAAAATATATATATATAATGATATATATATATAGGTTTGTTAATGAGTATTTAATTTCTACAATGGGTATAAAATCTTTCCGTTATTATTAAGTTTCAAAAAAAAAAAAAAGTGATTATTTTACCATTAAAAATATAATTTAGGTCAACTTTATTATAAATGAGAAATAATTTCACTATAAATATGTAGCATTAGAAATTATTTGAATTTTTTTCAATTTATAAACTAAATTAGATTTTTTTGTGTTTTAATTTTTTTAAGAACAAAATTGGTATCATTTAATAGTAAAACTAAATTGGTCTTTCACTCTTATTAATAAAAAAAGTATTGAGGGCATCTTTTTTGACTTAATAATTTATTTTGTTTCATCATCTTTAAAAAGTCTCAATTAGCTTACCATTTCAAAAACCATTCAATATATTATTTTTCATCAACCTTGCTAAATTGTCTAACAAAAAATGATAACATCATTGATAACTTTTTTTTTCTCTCTTTAAACTCCTATAATTGATCAAACTCAAAGTTTAGGAGCTGCTTTCCACCTACGAGTTCCTCAATGAAGACACCCCTATTGTCTTAGGTTACATGATCTTAACCCTTGAAAATTTTCATGGTGAACCTACACAACATTAGTGAATGAGTCAACAACTCTATCAACTCCGTGAACAAAGTTGACCACAAAAATTTTCATTCCTGGAATGAAATTTTGTTGAGATTTTATGATATTTTTGTGCGAATGAAATATTATATTTGATGATCATAAATATAATTTAATGATCCTTCTTTTTTATTTAGATTTGAATTAGAAAATTTTTATTTTTTAATTGAAAAAGAAAAGCTTGTAATTGACAAAAAAAAAATATAAAAATCAATGTTTTTTATAACAGCAACAATATGCCGAAAATGTACAATTTAGTTAGAAAAATTTGATTATTTTTATGACCAAAACGATGTGAGGATGTCGCACCAGTTTCATGCTGAAACCTTGTGCTTGATTTGTTTCACCAATCACTCTTTCTTCAACTTTTTTTTCTTTATGACCTTGATGGCGACGTTGTCATTGGTGAAAAATTGGGAAATGTGTTGATCATAGTGCAACTAATGGGCCAAGAGAGGACGAACATTCTGAATTAGTGGAGATGGGAAGAACCTAGATGAGAAAGATTGATGCTTTTGAGGAATATGGTGTCCGACAGACATACCAAGTTCCGAAGAAAGCATTCAAAGGGGTTTAAAATCTTCATGGTGCATGTATAATGAAGAAGAAGAATACCCACTAGAGTGACATATGAAACAGATGAAACATGAAGTAGAAGAAGAAAACAAAATCCCTAATATATTATTTTAACATAAACCAATTAAATTTTGTCATGGAATCTCTTAATTTAATAAAAATTACACATAATAAAACAATTAACATCAACATATTATAATTGTGCGACACATCAGCATCTGTTAACGACGTCTGTCAACACTTAACAGAAATGACTTAATTGTTACGATTTTTTAAAATTTAGGACCCAATTGAGACCGCTTTCAACAAGAGGACACACTTGAGATTCCTTAACAAATATGAGGATCATCAAAGAGTTTAAACCAAAGAAAAATTCTAAGTTTCCCTTAACAAAATCCAATAACCTCAATGTTGATAAATATTTTCAAAACTTAATATTAGTTTAGAGATATGAGTGGTTTAACAATTGCTATAGTAACTTACAAAAATAATAAGTTTATGTTTAACAAAATTCAACAACCTCAATGTTGATAAATATTTTTAAAATTTAATAATAGTTGAGATATATACGTGGTTTAAAGAATGCTATTGTAACTTGATATACAATAATATAATATTAATAGATGATTTTGTATAATTATTCACATAGAGATTTCTAGAATAGCTTTAAACAACTTTTATATTAGAGAATATTAAATATAACAATGAAAGTTGCTTAAAAATAATTGAGTGGCTAGACAAATAACTCTTATAAATATTATTAATATTTAGTATGGGAATTATAACAAATAAACATATAAAAACAAACAATATCAAAACAACAAAAACTAAAAAAAGAAATTCATAAACTAATGAGCAAAGTCGGAAAATAAATCCTATAAAAGAGTTAAAATACTTTAATATGGATCCAAACATTATGGTCTAAATAACCTTGTGAGCTTCGATTTGAAGCTTGAGGTAGGGGTGACAAAACAGGTCAATTCGATTCATTTAAGTTTGATCGAATTTTGGCTCGCCAAGAACGAACTATAGTTGTCTAGTTTATGCTCTTAAGAATGGGTTGAATTTTACAACCTAGCTCGTTGAGCTGTCAGGCTGAACTGGGCTCATGCTGAACTGTTAGTACGAGTTTTTACATTTGAATAATTTATCACTTATTTGAATATAACTTTACTAATGCTGAGTTGCCAAGCTTGCGGGACTGGTTCGAGTGTTGTTGTGGGCAAGGAAAAATTTCTTATATTTAGGTTTTTCAATGATTACAGACTATCGAGTTGTTCTGCTAGGCTGGTTAGGCCGCTCTAAGTATTGTTATAAGTGAGACTAAGTTCCTTACATTTAGGTTTTTTAATGATGTTGACTAACCTACTAGATTACCGAGTTGAACTAGATGAGTTGTAGCGAACTACCATATTAAAGAGCTTGTCTCAATTTACTTTTCTTTTTTTATTGGAGTGTCCGCTAAGCTTAGTCTTTTTTGCCACCCTTACTTGAAAGGTTGAATAAAACAGTTTAATTTTTAATTAATTTATAATATTAAATATTATTACATATTTAATTCTAAATTAATAAATAATAATTATCAAGTTTTTTAAAAATTAATTTACTAGAATTAGGATGGATATGAATTATATTAACAATGAAAAATTAATAGTTATATGATAGTTATACTTTAGTTTTTCAATGTAGGACACAATTCCAGAGTTGTTAGCATTCCATATGTCCTAACAAAACATTCACTTGACAGTGTTAACTTATATTGATTATTTTTTTCAGAAAAGTAGGGCCAAGTTAAAAATTTTAAAATTAATAAAATAAAATTTTAAAAAAAAATATTGCGAGAATATTAAATATTTGAAATGACGAGGTTTTACTCGAGGATGCATGTGTAGTGTATGTATCGTGTACCCTTCCACATACAATACAACAAAGAGAGAAAGTTCCCTTCTTTCTTTCTCGCGTTCTCGATAGTTCTAATTTTCTCCGTAAACTCTGTTTCAGATTTGCAAATAACACAAACAACCATAGGGGGAATCCAAATCCTGCCGCAGAATGGAGGACTTGCCGTTGCCGGCGCTCTTCGAGCAAGCGCGCAAGATCCACGCCGACGCCACCGAGTCCGCCGTCGACCAGGTATGCTATTTGGATGCCCCTTTGTTCTGTTTCTGACTTTGGTTCTCTAATCGACATGCTTCGTTTTTGGGGTTCAGGAGGTTGTGAAGAAGGGGTGCCAGGCCCTGCATAGATGCGAGGACATGGTGAATAATCTAGGTTTGTTCTCTTCCAACGAGACCAAAGAGGATATCAGCACCGCCAATCTCAAGTACATTCTGGTTCGTACTTCTCATTACTCTCTCCCAAACCTAATTTTAATGGTTGCTTCCTTCCCTTGATTCTTCTTCTTCTCCTTTTATATGTTTTAGTTTATGTATGTGAAGTTTTAATTCAAGCGATTGTTTAATATATTCAAGGAAAATCAGTGGCAGCATGAACTATCTAGGTCGTGTTTGGAAGAGTAAAGCAGGCTGTAGTGGTTTGGAGTTGTTTTTGCTTCTTAGCCAAAGAGCCGTCTCTTTAGGAGTGTTTTGGCTTATAAAATAGAATGGATTTTCTGGGACGGCCCGAATCATATTCAGTTTTTCAAACTCCTAGAGTCGTAGAAATTAAGTACATCGAGAGTGGTTAAACAAACCATCAAAACATGTGGGTTGAGGTTGATTAACTTTATAATGCTTTTAGAGTGAAATACAAGCCACTGAGCATGCTATGTAATAATTTCTCATAACGTAATAAACTATTATACTTTTTGTTTTCCCCTATCTTTCTGCATGAGGTCTACCTTGACATTTTAAAATCTATACCCACATCATAAAATATTGATTTGCAGTGCCCAAACAGTGCAGACAGTACTTTCCAATGCATTATACTTCATTGTGAAGCATCCTACACTACCGATCTCAAAACGACAATTAACTACAACTGATTCGTACTGGGAATCTGTTAACAACATATCCAAAATGGAGGAAAATGATTAGTGAAGTTTCTTTCATTACCATCATTGAAAGTTAAAACTAATTTTTGTTGTGCATCTATTTAAAGTTCTTGTTTGAATCGTTTGGAATTTGTATTACATTATACTCTTGAAGGTAGATTTCATGCTAGGTATTCTGTCAGTTTAGTAATTTAGGACAGTATTTACTCTCTGATAAAATGTAGTTACTTTTTATGAAGTGCATTTGATAATGAATTTTTTTTTTCAAAAGCACTCTGCTCAAAATCTCTTGTAGAAAGATTTAGTGGTGGATTTTCTAATGGAAAAAGTTTCATCATGGGAATGGTTGTTTACTCTGTTTCCTGCTGTGCTTTACATAAAGGAATTTGCAACAATTAATAATGGAAAATTGGTTAGTGGTTATCTATCATCACTATGCATTTCTTCAACTGATTAGTTCAATCGAGCATAAGAGTATGTATGAATGTGGTAAGGCTGGACACATGCACTGCCCATGGGATATTTCCTTCATTTGTTTTAACTTCTAATTAGTACTGATTGTCAAACATAACTGAGCAGTTGAAATGGATAGCCTTTTACTATTTCATTAATTTCTTGTCATAATTTCCTCAGGTTCCATTTTATCTTGCGGAGTTGATGGAAAAAATAGCACAGGAGGACAGGTTACAGATTCTAAAGGCTTCCCAGGCAAAGTTAAAGGTGAGAGATGATGACCATAGAAAGGAAACGCCTTTCACCAGCAGCCAATTCAACATAATACGTAACATTACTAGTTAAAATTTTGAAATATTCATTTCAATCAAAGCTTAGTGAAGACATCCTTTTTGTAGGAATTTATCTCATTTTGTGAAGCAATGGAGCTGGTCCCAAAAGAGGAGTTAGAATCTTATATGGAAGGAGCACCAAAAACTGTTGTGGATCAGAGAGCTAGGAAGGTGTTATTTTTTCTACATATTTTTGTGTAAGTTATATATCATGATTTGTATAGATTCAGGCGCTGTAAGTTTGTATCCTGTTGTGCAGATTGCTAGGTTCAAGCGTCAGAGAGCTGCAGAATCAAAATTATTAGAAATAAAAGAGCGAAAGGAACGGCGTGGACGTTCTACCAAAGCAGCTGCCCTATCCACACCTGTTGAGGCAGGAGAGGAAGAAGTATTGGATGATGAAGGTGAAGAAGAAAGAGAGGTTTGTGTCTGATCTGCTATTTGTTTTGTGTGACACTGTTAGTATTCTGTTACTACTATTTTGTGAGCATATGCTAAATGCGTGTATAGCAGAAAATATGTTTTAATGTGATTCATCTGCTTCACACTATATAGGCTTAAATTCTGCTTACCTCTGACAGGACAACATATGTACTTAGTGCACACTGGGTATGTTTAAAGGGTTTGGTTAAGTTCTTAAAAATTGGTTGCTGGGGCCTGTATTGGTTATACATGTACTTGACTGTGGCTTATGATTTATGAAATAGATTTTAGCTGTTTCAAATGCCTGAAAGAATGTGTTTGTGATTGCAATATTGTGATTCCTATGAAGTTTGAGTTATATCTGCTCATTCATTTATTTATTTTACAGGCTTGGACCACCACCATATCTTTGGCAATTTGTAAGGTTGGTTTGTACTTATGTAGCAGTTTCTGTTTAAAATTTTTATTTCCATTGTTCTCATGTTTATCTTGTGCCATTTGATTGAACCCAGGCACTAGATCTGCTGGATATGTTGAAGAAAGAAGACGAGATGCTTTCTGCTGTGAAGGATAGACAATCCAAGGTAGTAAAATGCTTGGTGTGTCAAATACTTCTGAAGTACTGATGTGTTTACCTAGTCAGCTGTGGGCTTGTTGCTACCATTTTACATTGGTATTATTACACAGTGAAATATTTACTATTTTATGAAATGTTGTGTTAATCAGAACTTAAAAACATGTTATAAAGTAGCAGAAATTGATACTCGTTAACTTTATTAAGACATCATACATGTTGTGTTTCTGAAGCTAATGCTAGAACTCAGACCAAATGTAGCACATACAGTTAAATATAATAGACAGATTATATTTTAAATTGGAACAGAAAATTGTACATTTTTTCTGACTTATATTTGGTTTTATTTACTATTGTTTGTCACTTTGCCATGGTTTTAGGATGGGGCTGAGTTCTCTAGGGATGTTCTGGATGAACGTGCCAAGAAAGCAGAAGCTTGGCATCGTGATTCTGCAGTTCGTGCGCGGTACACTAAGCCCTCACCACCAATCACATGTGCCACTTTTGCCCAAGATGTGCTAGAAGGAAGAGCAAAGGCTTCACAAGCACACGATCACAAGCACCAACCACTGATATTTGGACCTGCCAGCCTTGTGAATGGAAGCTTAACAACAGAGAGAGAAAGAATGGCAGCTCAGGTCTTCCAACCTAGTCATAGGTACACATTATCCCCTTTATCAATAAAATGCACGCTGCCTGGCTAATGAAAGGCTTCGGAATGGGGAAATATTAGTGTGTTTTAAGCAGACAATCATATGCTTGAAAAGAGATGAAATATTTTTTATTTCCTTGTAGTTTTCAGTGTTCTATTGCCTATGGTTGAGAGAAGTAACTTGGTTGAGTTTTACAAATCCTATGGGAACAAGGTTTAAGTTACTGTCTGGTTATGTTGTTTTAGATGCTAAGTTGAAATTTTTTTTTGGAAGGATGCCAACTATGAGCATTGAGGAAGCTGGACTAAAAGAAATGGAAATAATGAATAAATGGCAAGAGAGAAATGTCAAACTCATGGAAGAAGCCAATTCATCTTGGCACAATGATAGGAAGTCAAAGCCTGGAGAAGATGATGATGATGAAGATGACGATGCAGCACAAGAGAAAGCAAGGGCTTGGGATGACTGGAAGGATGATAATCCACGAGGTGCAGGAAATAAGAAACTTACCCCTTGTGGGTAAACTGAGTTCTTCCCTGTCTTGAGAGTAAATGGGGTTGGGATAAATGTTTTTGGACGAAATCTCGTAATCTACAGTTAATATACTCACAACTTGTAGTTGATATACTCGTAATTAGATTGTGCAAGATTTTACGTGGACCATGATTTCATTTGATTATATGTGCATATTCTAGGAGTGCAACTATGGTCTTACTCGATCGTGCTCACTTTTGTTTTGTAATTTGCACCAAAGGTATGCATTGTTAATTGTTATATCAACCGAAGCTCATTATATTAACAAATCATGACAATCTTTCTTATTGAATTACTGAATAATTTTTTCATTATATCCAGAAAACAGATCCTTTTCTCGCTAAACAGCAAGAATTAACCATTGATCATATTCTCTCTCTCTCTTTGTTAATTTCTATTGCAACAGCCATCATGGTTCATATTTTGCAGCATTGTGGCTGTAGAGTATTTTGGCTGCAGAAGACCAAGGCCCTTTGAATAATAATTTTCATCTGTTCATTGCAGTGACACCTCAAATTTCACCTTTTAGACTTCCGTTATCCAAAATTAGTTCTCATTTCACTGTAAAATTGTGAGATGACGATGAAATTATTAATGCTACCTATTGGTATGTTAAAAAGTGAATTTGATGAAATTATTAATGCTACCTGTAAAGTGAATTTTAAGTCTAACTTAATCTTATAACCGGTTTGTAAGTTGAGGTTTGTACTCATTTATATATTTTAAATTATTAATGGTCTGCTGGTGAAACAATATGTCTAATAAATATTGCTAGGATAGACTCTAATTTGGCTATGATACTATAGTTATTTTTTTGTAATATATCAAGAGTATACTTATTTTGGGAGATTACAACTCCATCTTCTGATTGCGATACTTCAATGCCTAAGAAGTATTTGAGACTTCCAAGATTCTTGGTTTGAAAATGTCTACACAAGTACTCTTTTAGTTGAGATATTCCAACAACATCATTTCCTGTAATGACAATATCATCAACATATATTATTAAGTTAACACATTTCCCAAGAGAAGAATAACAGTAAAAAATCGAATGGTCTGCTTCATTGCATTTTAACTCAAGTTTGCAATAAAAATCCCTGATCAACAAATGCAGAAGGTTGCTTCATATAAACTTCTTCCTCAAAATCACCATGTAGGAAGACATTCTTGATATTCAATTGATGAAGTGGCCAATGACAAATGGTTGCCATGGTAAAGAAGAGACAAATAATAGTCATCTTGGCTACAGGAGAGAAAGTGTAACAATAATCAAGACCATAAACCTGAGTGTAACCTTTTGCAAAATGTTAGGCTTTGAGCTGATCAATTTCACCATTAGGACCGACTTTAACTGTATACACTTATCATTAACTAATCACCTTTTTGCTTGGGGGAAGGGGTACCGACTCCTAAGTATTACTGTGGTCAAGAGCCTACATTTCTATAATCATAGCTTGTTGTCATCCAGGATAATCAAGTGCTTCTTTCACATTTTTGAGTATAACAACAGAAAACACTGATGATCAATGTTAGGACATGGAGAGTGTACAAGAGAAGAAATAAACATTAATTGCCTAACTGCCTTAGGAGTTAGGAAAGACGGGAATAAGAATGTATAAATAGCACTCGGTTAGTTGAGGGAGGGGGACTTTTTGATCAATTGTGTTTCTAACAGGAATTGTTAATCCTGTGGGGGAGGTTAGACTCTCATTTGATTATCTGTACATTGTATTCTTGTTACTGTCAATACAAGAAAAGGTTATTCTTTTGCTGAGTGTATGTGTGCAGACTGAATCGTGTTAGTCTGTGGAGGTTTCTAGAGTAGAAACCTAACAATTTGGTCTGACCTGCCAAATTCCAAATTGGGCGCGAAACGAGAATGAAGGGAAGCACGGAGGAAAGATTGGAGGCACTGGAGATCACGATGGAGGGGATGAAGGCGGAATCCGTCGCAGTACGTCGGGATTTGCAACAACTAATGAGATGATGGAAACGTAGGCTAACAACAACGATGGTCGTTCAGACGGAAGTCAAACCTCCATCAACGACAACCAGCAGAGGCGCGAGGAGGAAATATAAGGAAGAAGGGGCAACGATCACCAGGAGGTGTAGAATAATTGGAGGAAAAGGATGGACTTACCCACATTCGAAGGGTTGGACCCTCTAAATTGGATCAATCGGGCGGAAAGATTTTTCAACATTCAGGGCGTGGCGGAGGAAGAGAAGGTGAATCTCACATACATAAGCATGGAAGGCAGCCCGAGTTAATGGTTCAAGTTTGGAAAGAAAATACCAAGAATCGTTCTTGGGAAGGCCTTAAGGCAACCATGATCAGCCGGTTTGGAGGTATATATCGAGGGATGGTGTTTGAACGACTGACGACGCTGCGACAGGTGGACACCGTAGAAGACTATATCCGAGAGTTTGACATCTTGGTGGGACAAACCCATGGTGTTTCAGAGGAGCAGATGTTGGGATATTTCCTCGATGGGCTGCGCGAGGACATTAAGGGGCAGGTTCAAACTCACGATCCTCAAGAGCTGATGGTGGCAATGAGAATCGCGAGGGACGTGAAGGACACTACGCGTGGAGTGAGAGAGGGAAGTTGGAATGGGTTCAAGAATACTAAAAGTAGGTTGCGCACAACGAGAGTAGTATCGCGAAACGAAATCAGTCGACCTAATTAGAGTCGACCAAGAGGGACGGAAAGTACTGGTTCAGTGAGGAGAGAAGGGTCGCGACGAATGCTAGCATGAGGGCGAGCAATACTGGTGGAACCGATAATAGGGGAAGAATGGTGAGAAACCTTCCTTATCTAGAATTTTTGAAGAGAAAGGAAGAGGGACACTATTTTCGGTGTAGGGGTCCTTTCGCACTTGGCCACCATTATCCAGAGAGGAGCTTACGAGTGGTGCTCCTGGCGGAGGACGAGGAGGAAGACGTAAGTGTAGAGGTGGCAGACCAGGACCAGAAACCCATGGAATTGTCAGCGTTTTCAGCGGAGGGGTTGACTCAACCCAAAACGATGAAATTGGTAGGAAGGATCAGAGAAAGAAAAGTGTTAGTACTCATAGATAATGACGCAAGTTACAACTTTATCAGTCGAAAATTAGCAGAGGAGTTGAAGTTTCCCATAGAAGATATGCCACCTTATCAAGTGAGTCTGGGTGATGGGCAAAGAAAGAAGACCCGCGGGTGTTGTGAGAAGGTGGTGATCAATTTAGGGAGGGCTGACGTTGAGGAGAGGTTACACCTGTTTGAGCTTGGCAGTGTTGAGGTTATTCTAGGGGTGGAATGGTTATCCAAGCTGGGGAAGTGATGCTAAATTGGGGAGAAATGACCATGAATTACAGCCAAGGAGGCAAGAGGGTGAATATCATAGGAGATCCTACTTTGGCCAGGCAACTGGTAGAGCCTAAAGCCTTGCTTAAGCTAATAGTGGTTGAAGCCTAGACGTTAGTATGGGATTTGGGTCATGTTGAGAAGGAGGAGGAAAGAGAGGGGCAGATGGAGTTGACTGAAGCACAAAAGGGGGAGCTGGAAGAAATTCTGAAGCTATATTCCAGCGTCTTCTAGGAGGTACAAGGGCTGCCCCCAAACAGAGATATGGTGCATCGAATTCCCCTTAAGGAAGGGGCAAATCCAGTAAACATGCATCCATATAGATACCCCCATCTCATGAAGGGATAGATTGAGAAATAGGTGGCAAGTATGTTGAGAGCCGGAATAGTCAGACCTAACACTAGCCCATACTCTAAAAAGAAAAGCATTAAACAGAGCAACCATACTAGATAAATTTCCTATCCTGGTGATATAGGAGCTCTTAGATGAACTGAGAGGAGCTAAATATTTTTCTAAAATAGATTTAAAAGCTGGGTATCATCAGTTTAGGATGGGAGAAGGGGATGTGCCCAAAACAGCTTTCAGGACTCACCAGGGCCACTTTGAGTTCTTAGTGATGCCTTTCGGCCTCACCAATGCGCCAACCACTTTCCAGAGTGCAATGAATTAACTTGTTGCAATAGTATCTTAGGAGGTTTGTGCTGGTTTTTTTCGATGATATACTCGTATACAACCCTACTTGGGAGGATCACTTGGAGCAAGTGAAAGTGGTGTTAAAGCGATTGGAACAACATAAGTGGGTGGCCAACAAAAAGAAGCGTGAGTTCGGGAGAAAGCAGATCCGATACTTGGGCCACCATATTTCAGAAAAAGGGTGTGGAGATAGATCAGGATAAGATCAGGGCAGTTTTGGAGTAGGAAGAACCGAGAACTTTGAAAGCCTTGAGAGGGTTACTATAGGCGTTTTGTGAAAGACTACAAAAAGATTGCAAAACCCTTGACAGAACTTTTGAAAAAGGGGTAGTTTGGGTGGAGTGAGCAAGCCAGAGCTGCCATGGCACGATTAAAGGAGGTTGTCACCTTTGCCCCAGTTTTGACGTTCCCAGATTTTGGCCAAACCTTCCATATCGAGTGTGATGCTTTCGGAGGAGGTGTTGGGGCGATTTTGACACAAGGGAAGATGTAGATGCCCATTGCTTATTTCAGTAAGGCGTTGTCTGAAGGGTCCTTAAACAAATCTATTTATGAAAAGGAATTGATGGCTTTAGTTTTGACAATTCAACACTGGAGGCCATATCTGTTGGGGCAGAAATTTATTGTGCATACGGATTAGAGAAGTTTGAAATACCTGCTAGAATAGAGGATAACCACCCAGAATCAACAAAATTGGATGGCAAAACTCTTGGGCTATGATTTTGAGATCCTATATAAGGCTGGAAAAAAATAACCGGGTGGCTGATGCTTTGTCCTGCAAAGGAGAATGGGATGAGGAGGAAAGGGAGTTGAGAATGATAACTAGACCATACTGGCAGGATTTCCAAGAAGTGCTGAAGGAGGTAGAGGAGGATGAGATGCTGAAGAGGGTGATTGATGATATCTAGAGGTATCCTAATACTCATTGNGAAGCTAATGCTAGAACTCAGACCAAATGTAGCACATACAGTTAAATATAATAGACAGATTATATTTTAAATTGGAACAGAAAATTGTACATTTTTTCTGACTTATATTTGGTTTTATTTACTATTGTTTGTCACTTTGCCATGGTTTTAGGATGGGGCTGAGTTCTCTAGGGATGTTCTGGATGAACGTGCCAAGAAAGCAGAAGCTTGGCATCGTGATTCTGCAGTTCGTGCGCGGTACACTAAGCCCTCACCACCAATCACATGTGCCACTTTTGCCCAAGATGTGCTAGAAGGAAGAGCAAAGGCTTCACAAGCACACGATCACAAGCACCAACCACTGATATTTGGACCTGCCAGCCTTGTGAATGGAAGCTTAACAACAGAGAGAGAAAGAATGGCAGCTCAGGTCTTCCAACCTAGTCATAGGTACACATTATCCCCTTTATCAATAAAATGCACGCTGCCTGGCTAATGAAAGGCTTCGGAATGGGGAAATATTAGTGTGTTTTAAGCAGACAATCATATGCTTGAAAAGAGATGAAATATTTTTTATTTCCTTGTAGTTTTCAGTGTTCTATTGCCTATGGTTGAGAGAAGTAACTTGGTTGAGTTTTACAAATCCTATGGGAACAAGGTTTAAGTTACTGTCTGGTTATGTTGTTTTAGATGCTAAGTTGAAATTTTTTTTTGGAAGGATGCCAACTATGAGCATTGAGGAAGCTGGACTAAAAGAAATGGAAATAATGAATAAATGGCAAGAGAGAAATGTCAAACTCATGGAAGAAGCCAATTCATCTTGGCACAATGATAGGAAGTCAAAGCCTGGAGAAGATGATGATGATGAAGATGACGATGCAGCACAAGAGAAAGCAAGGGCTTGGGATGACTGGAAGGATGATAATCCACGAGGTGCAGGAAATAAGAAACTTACCCCTTGTGGGTAAACTGAGTTCTTCCCTGTCTTGAGAGTAAATGGGGTTGGGATAAATGTTTTTGGACGAAATCTCGTAATCTACAGTTAATATACTCACAACTTGTAGTTGATATACTCGTAATTAGATTGTGCAAGATTTTACGTGGACCATGATTTCATTTGATTATATGTGCATATTCTAGGAGTGCAACTATGGTCTTACTCGATCGTGCTCACTTTTGTTTTGTAATTTGCACCAAAGGTATGCATTGTTAATTGTTATATCAACCGAAGCTCATTATATTAACAAATCATGACAATCTTTCTTCTTGAATTACTGAATAATTTTTTCATTATATCCAGAAAACAGATCCTTTTCTCGCTAAACAGCAAGAATTAACCATTGATCATATTCTCTCTCTCTCTTTGTTAATTTCTATTGCAACAGCCATCATGGTTCATATTTTGCAGCATTGTGGCTGTAGAGTATTTTGGCTGCAGAAGACCAAGGCCCTTTGAATAATAATTTTCATCTGTTCATTGCAGTGACACCTCAAATTTCACCTTTTAGACTTCCGTTATCCAAAATTAGTTCTCATTTCACTGTAAAATTGTGAGATGACGATGAAATTATTAATGCTACCTATTGGTATGTTAAAAAGTGAATTTGATGAAATTATTAATGCTACCTGTAAAGTGAATTTTAAGTCTAACTTAATCTTATAACCGGTTTGTAAGTTGAGGTTTGTACTCATTTATATATTTTAAATTATTAATGGTCTGCTGGTGAAACAATATGTCTAATAAATATTGCTAGGATAGACTCTAATTTGGCTATGATACTATAGTTATTTTTTTGTAATATATCAAGAGTATACTTATTTTGGGAGATTACAACTCCATCTTCTGATTGCGATACTTCAATGCCTAAGAAGTATTTGAGACTTCCAAGATTCTTGGTTTGAAAATGTCTACACAAGTACTCTTTTAGTTGAGATATTCCAACAACATCATTTCCTGTAATGACAATATCATCAACATATATTATTAAGTTAACACATTTCCCAAGAGAAGAATAACAGTAAAAAATCGAATGGTCTGCTTCATTGCATTTTAACTCAAGTTTGCAATAAAAATCCCTGATCAACAAATGCAGAAGGTTGCTTCATATAAACTTCTTCCTCAAAATCACCATGTAGGAAGACATTCTTGATATTCAATTGATGAAGTGGCCAATGACAAATGGTTGCCATGGTAAAGAAGAGACAAATAATAGTCATCTTGGCTACAGGAGAGAAAGTGTAACAATAATCAAGACCATAAACCTGAGTGTAACCTTTTGCAAAATGTTAGGCTTTGAGCTGATCAATTTCACCATTAGGACCGACTTTAACTGTATACACTTATCATTAACTAATCACCTTTTTGCTTGGGGGAAGGGGTACCGACTCCTAAGTATTACTGTGGTCAAGAGCCTACATTTCTATAATCATAGCTTGTTGTCATCCAGGATAATCAAGTGCTTCTTTCACATTTTTGAGTATAACAACAGAAAACACTGATGATCAATGTTAGGACATGGAGAGTGTACAAGAGAAGAAATAAACATTAATTGCCTAACTGCCTTAGGAGTTAGGAAAGACGGGAATAAGAATGTATAAATAGCACTCGGTTAGTTGAGGGAGGGGGACTTTTTGATCAATTGTGTTTCTAACAGGAATTGTTAATCCTGTGGGGGAGGTTAGACTCTCATTTGATTATCTGTACATTGTATTCTTGTTACTGTCAATACAAGAAAAGGTTATTCTTTTGCTGAGTGTATGTGTGCAGACTGAATCGTGTTAGTCTGTGGAGGTTTCTAGAGTAGAAACCTAACAATTTGGTCTGACCTGCCAAATTCCAAATTGGGCGCGAAACGAGAATGAAGGGAAGCACGGAGGAAAGATTGGAGGCACTGGAGATCACGATGGAGGGGATGAAGGCGGAATCCGTCGCAGTACGTCGGGATTTGCAACAACTAATGAGATGATGGAAACGTAGGCTAACAACAACGATGGTCGTTCAGACGGAAGTCAAACCTCCATCAACGACAACCAGCAGAGGCGCGAGGAGGAAATATAAGGAAGAAGGGGCAACGATCACCAGGAGGTGTAGAATAATTGGAGGAAAAGGATGGACTTACCCACATTCGAAGGGTTGGACCCTCTAAATTGGATCAATCGGGCGGAAAGATTTTTCAACATTCAGGGCGTGGCGGAGGAAGAGAAGGTGAATCTCACATACATAAGCATGGAAGGCAGCCCGAGTTAATGGTTCAAGTTTGGAAAGAAAATACCAAGAATCGTTCTTGGGAAGGCCTTAAGGCAGCCATGATCAGCCGGTTTGGAGGTATATATCGAGGGATGGTGTTTGAACGACTGACGACGCTGCGACAGGTGGACACCGTAGAAGACTATATCCGAGAGTTTGACATCTTGGTGGGACAAACCCATGGTGTTTCAGAGGAGCAGATGTTGGGATATTTCCTCGATGGGCTGCGCGAGGACATTAAGGGGCAGGTTCAAACTCACGATCCTCAAGAGCTGATGGTGGCAATGAGAATCGCGAGGGACGTGAAGGACACTACGCGTGGAGTGAGAGAGGGAAGTTGGAATGGGTTCAAGAATACTAAAAGTAGGTTGCGCACAACGAGAGTAGTATCGCGAAACGAAATCAGTCGACCTAATTAGAGTCGACCAAGAGGGACGGAAAGTACTGGTTCAGTGAGGAGAGAAGGGTCGCGACGAATGCTAGCATGAGGGCGAGCAATACTGGTGGAACCGATAATAGGGGAAGAATGGTGAGAAACCTTCCTTATCTAGAATTTTTGAAGAGAAAGGAAGAGGGACACTATTTTCGGTGTAGGGGTCCTTTCGCACTTGGCCACCATTATCCAGAGAGGAGCTTACGAGTGGTGCTCCTGGCGGAGGACGAGGAGGAAGACGTAAGTGTAGAGGTGGCAGACCAGGACCAGAAACTGTCAGCGTTTTCAGCGGAGGGGTTGACTCAACCCAAAACGATGAAATTGGTAGGAAGGATCAGAGAAAGAAAAGTGTTAGTACTCATAGATAATGACGCAAGTTACAACTTTATCAGTCGAAAATTAGCAGAGGAGTTGAAGTTTCCCATAGAAGATATGCCACCTTATCAAGTGAGTCTGGGTGATGGGCAAAGAAAGAAGACCCGCGGGTGTTGTGAGAAGGTGGTGATCAATTTAGGGAGGGCTGACGTTGAGGAGAGGTTACACCTGTTTGAGCTTGGCAGTGTTGAGGTTATTCTAGGGGTGGAATGGTTATCCAAGCTGGGGAAGTGATGCTAAATTGGGGAGAAATGACCATGAATTACAGCCAAGGAGGCAAGAGGGTGAATATCATAGGAGATCCTACTTTGGCCAGGCAACTGGTAGAGCCTAAAGCCTTGCTTAAGCTAATAGTGGTTGAAGCCTAGACGTTAGTATGGGATTTGGGTCATGTTGAGAAGGAGGAGGAAAGAGAGGGGCAGATGGAGTTGACTGAAGCACAAAAGGGGGAGCTGGAAGAAATTCTGAAGCTATATTCCAGCGTCTTCTAGGAGGTACAAGGGCTGCCCCCAAACAGAGATATGGTGCATCGAATTCCCCTTAAGGAAGGGGCAAATCCAGTAAACATGCATCCATATAGATACCCCCATCTCATGAAGGGATAGATTGAGAAATAGGTGGCAAGTATGTTGAGAGCCGGAATAGTCAGACCTAACACTAGCCCATACTCTAAAAAGAAAAGCATTAAACAGAGCAACCATACTAGATAAATTTCCTATCCTGGTGATATAGGAGCTCTTAGATGAACTGAGAGGAGCTAAATATTTTTCTAAAATAGATTTAAAAGCTGGGTATCATCAGTTTAGGATGGGAGAAGGGGATGTGCCCAAAACAGCTTTCAGGACTCACCAGGGCCACTTTGAGTTCTTAGTGATGCCTTTCGGCCTCACCAATGCGCCAACCACTTTCCAGAGTGCAATGAATTAACTTGTTGCAATAGTATCTTAGGAGGTTTGTGCTGGTTTTTTTCGATGATATACTCGTATACAACCCTACTTGGGAGGATCACTTGGAGCAAGTGAAAGTGGTGTTAAAGCGATTGGAACAACATAAGTGGGTGGCCAACAAAAAGAAGCGTGAGTTCGGGAGAAAGCAGATCCGATACTTGGGCCACCATATTTCAGAAAAAGGGTGTGGAGATAGATCAGGATAAGATCAGGGCAGTTTTGGAGTAGGAAGAACCGAGAACTTTGAAAGCCTTGAGAGGGTTACTATAGGCGTTTTGTGAAAGACTACAAAAAGATTGCAAAACCCTTGACAGAACTTTTGAAAAAGGGGTAGTTTGGGTGGAGTGAGCAAGCCAGAGCTGCCATGGCACGATTAAAGGAGGTTGTCACCTTTGCCCCAGTTTTGACGTTCCCAGATTTTGGCCAAACCTTCCATATCGAGTGTGATGCTTTCGGAGGAGGTGTTGGGGCGATTTTGACACAAGGGAAGATGTAGATGCCCATTGCTTATTTCAGTAAGGCGTTGTCTGAAGGGTCCTTAAACAAATCTATTTATGAAAAGGAATTGATGGCTTTAGTTTTGACAATTCAACACTGGAGGCCATATCTGTTGGGGCAGAAATTTATTGTGCATACGGATTAGAGAAGTTTGAAATACCTGCTAGAATAGAGGATAACCACCCAGAATCAACAAAATTGGATGGCAAAACTCTTGGGCTATGATTTTGAGATCCTATATAAGGCTGGAAAAAAATAACCGGGTGGCTGATGCTTTGTCCTGCAAAGGAGAATGGGATGAGGAGGAAAGGGAGTTGAGAATGATAACTAGACCATACTGGCAGGATTTCCAAGAAGTGCTGAAGGAGGTAGAGGAGGATGAGATGCTGAAGAGGGTGATTGATGATATCTAGAGGTATCCTAATACTCATTGGCCTATACACTGAAGCAGGATCGATTGCATTATAAAGGAAGGTTGGTGTTATCTGTGAATTCAGTGTTGATTCCCAAGCTCCTGACTGAATTCCATTCAACAAACACAGGAGGCCATTCGGGAGTGTATAAAACATACTGAAAATAGCCCAATCATTTTTTTGGATAGGGATGAAAAAGTCTGTGACAGATTGTGGCCAGTTGTTTGGTGTGCCAACAACACAAGTATTTGGCAGCTTCTCCTCAAGGGCTATTACAGCTGTTAACACTCCGGCAAGTGTACCGAATCGTATCAAGTAATAATAAATGGTAAAACCAAGTATCATTTTCCAAGAGACTCACAACACTAAACAATTATGTAATCGCTTAACCAATTAAGACTTAAGAACAATTTTTGGGGTTTTTGAATACAAATGCAATAAAAATAAACATGAATGCAAATTTGATTAATTGAGGCTAAACACAAGGGTGAATTGATGATATTGAAAATATGAGATGAATATGTTAATGCCACTTTCTAATTTACCTTAAACCCGATGTCTCGGTGAAGAAAGCCTACTCTTAATTACTAGATCACAATGTCTTGTACCCCTAGCAATTATTATGCATTACATTCGCACAGAAGCTTAAAGACAACCAACCATCCTATCCCTATGTCTAAGTAATATTGCTTTTGGAAGAATTTCCCAAGTTCTAGATTTTCCCATACGTGTCCATATCCACAAAATCAATAATCATGCAATTGAATGAATTAAACAAAGCATGCATAGAGCGTAGAGGAAAAACCCTAACAATTAATGAAGTAAAGCATTTATAATATAAATCAATTCAATACATGAGAGTTTAGAGGTTACATCTTCCCCAACAACAAATAAAGTTTAGTTCACCATAATCATGGAGAAACTAAATGAACAATGGAATGGAAGAGATAGAAAAACCTTAGAAAATGAAGAGGAGACTCTCGCATCCTCAAATCTCCCTCTAGAGGAGCAAAATGTGTGTTTCTGTGCTTATGTCATCAAGAGATACAATCCCTAGGACGTGCAAGTCCTTAAATAGAACATAAAAATAATAGAAAACGGGTCCAAACTCACGAAACTGGCGCTCAGCGCCCCAAAAGGGCGGCCAACAGTAGCTGTAGCACTAAACTGACGCTCAGCGGTGGCGCTCAAGCGTGAGACAGAAGAAATTGGCGCTCAACGTCCTTTTTCTGCGTTCAGCGCCCTTTTTCTGCACCCTGGTTGACTTTTCTGCATTCTGGTTGACTTTTCTGCATTCCAACTATTTGATACTTTAACTCTTCTTTCAAATCATTCCAATAGCCTACATAATCAAGGAAATTTAGTGATAAAATCATCAAGTGTAACCTCAACTTTCTTATTTACAAAATTAAAGCAAAAAACATGAGTTCAAGCTAGTTTCTAAATCATAAAGGGTGTTTTTAATATCAAAATTAAGTATAAAAATAACGATATTTCAACCGTTATCACAACCCAAACTTAGAACTTTGCTTGTCCTCAAGCAAATAAGATACAACTCAGTCTTCCACCAATCAATACAATGGTTCAACCCATTCAAAAACTCTTTCTTCCAAGACAAGTAATTACTCAAATCAGCTCATCAAATAGAATTCAGTCAAGATGTACACATGCCTTGTTTAAAATCACTCATCATGGTGTTTACATGGCCAAACCGAGGTAATAAACAGTGTTTTGGAAGATTATTTACGGTGCTTCTATTCTGAACAGCCAAGAAGTTGGAGTGTAATGCTGCCTTGGGTTGAATATTGGTACAATACCAACTATCAGGTTGCAGCCAGATGCACCCCGTTTGAGACTGTATATGGAAGGGCGCCACCTTCACTTAGCAGATTCGTACCTGGGGAGACACCAGTAGAAGCGGTTGCCCAAGAATTAGTAACAAGGGATGAAGCTCTCAAACAGCTGAAATTCCATTTGAATCGAGCCTAGGATTTAATGACTAAGCAGGCAAACAAGAAGAGGTATCCAACAAACATAAAGGTGGAGGATTGGGTTTTCTTGAAGATTCGACCTCATAGGCAATCTTCTAGGCTCACAAGGCTCCATCCGAAGTTATTAGCTCATTACTTTGTCCCTTTTCAAGTGGTGCAGCTGGTGGGAGAGGTGGCGTATAGACTTAGGTTACCCGAAATAGTTAGGATACACCCAGTATTCCATGTATCCCAACTCAAGAAGGCAGTAAGCGAAAATAAGGTGGAGAAGGAACTGCCGCTTGAGTTGCAAGCAGAAGGACCTACTTTCCGGCCAGTTTGAATCCTGGAAAGCAGACAAGTGCAGACGGGAGAGGAGATGGTGCAACAAGTACTAGTGGAATAATAAGAAGGAGGAAGAGAGGGTGCAACCTGGAAGGACAGGAGTACTATCAAGGACCAATATCCAGAGTTCAACCTTGAGGGCAAGGTTGTTGAGGGAGCGGATGGTAATGTTAGGACATGAAGAGTATACGAGAGAAGAAATAAACATTAATTGCCTAACTGCCTTGGCAGTTAGGAAAGGCGGGAATAAGAATGTATAAATAACATTCAGTTAGTTAAGGGAGGGGAACTTTTTGATTGATTGTGTTTCTAACAGGAATTGTTAATCACGTGGAGAAGGTTAGACTCTAATTTGGTTCTCTGTACATTGTATTCTTGTTACTGTCAATACAAGAAGAGGTTATTCTTTTGCTGAGTGTGTGTGTGCGGACTGAATCGTTTTAGTCTGTGGAGGTTTCTGGAGTAGAAACCTAACAATCAAAGAGAAAAATAGGAGGACAATAATCGATGATAGCTAAGAAAATTATAAATTGGATGAGGGTTTCGAGTGGAAAGAGTACCTTTTCTGAGGGCAATAGCTCATGCTGAATCATTTTCAACAGGGAGAGTTTGTCTAGACTTGGAGACATCTCATGAACAAAACATACACAACCAAACAATCGAAAAGATGTATTAAAGAGAGAATCATTATGAAACATAATGGAGAAATGGATTTTTTATCAAGAGAGGAGGAGTGCATCCTATTAATAAGATAACATGCAGTTAACATGACATCCCCCTAGTGATGGATAGGAATATGGGCACCAAGCAAAAGGGTATGGGCAGTTTCAACCATGTGTCTATTTTTTCGTTCTGCTATACTATTTGGTTGCGGTATATAAGGACAAGTAGACTGATGTAAGATACCATGGGAACTCAAGAGGGCAGAAAAGGAGGATTAGAAATACTCTTTGGCATTATCACTTCTTAATATTTTGATGACTTGACCAAATTGATTCTTGATTTCATTTCAAAAGGTTGTAAAGATGACTAACAATTCATAACGATTTTTCATAAGACAAACAGAAGTACATCTTGAATATTCATCCATGAAGGTAAAAAAATATTTAAAACTAAAGGAGTGTCTCTCCGAACCAAGATCCTGTATAACAAAAGATTTGTGATTAAAAGTATTGAACAATTTAACATTTTGGTCAACTAACTTAGGAAAATTAAATTAAAAGGACAAATAGGAACAAAAAGGAAAAAGTTGAGATTGGGAGGGAGACAAAGAAACATGATCGACTCCTTTAGAGGAAGTTTTAGATCTATTTGCAAGGGTTATGAAATGAGGTTTTTCACAAAAGGAAATATATGAGAACAAAGAAATATTACTAGAAATATGATCAGAAGCACTTGAGTCAATTATTCATGAATTTTAACCTTCCATGGATTAAGAAATGTAAACTGTTGATGTATTAGGAGATTGAGATGGTTGTGTCAAGCTGTTAGACTTTAACTTTAAATACTCTTGATATTCATTCTCGGTGAACTTAGAAGTGGAAGTTTCAGTTTTCGAAATATTGACGATTTTGAAAAAAAAAAACATGTAAAGAGTATCGATTCTTTTGAGTGTAACCCATTCTTTTATAGTTTGTACATTGAAGGCGTCTCCAATCTTTTCATCATCTCCTCTAATGTCATATTCTCCTCTTTCTCGTGTAGCAACCATGAGAGATACTCTATAGTTCATATGCTGAAGAATATTTCCTATTCTTCTGCATGTTTGCAGAAAATGGTGCGCATCTCTACGTGATAATAGAATATTGTATTTTCAAGTTTTGGGTTCAATAGTTCTTCAATCATTCCACTACAAGCGTGCACAAGGATTTATGTATTTTGTTATGCATCATGATTTATTTGAGTTGATAGGTAGTGACTAACTACTTTTACAGGTAACCCATTTTGTTTTTCATTCTGTAGTACGCCTAACATATATTTATTTGTTTTGTTAGTTATACAGAAAGATAGAAAAAGGAATTTTAGCTTATTCTTGGACCATAGAAAATTGCGAGAGACTGTACCTGGACCTTTCGCGAGATTCATCATAAAATTAGAATTTAAACGACAAATTATATACAATAAATTTATACTTAGATAAGTTAAGTACAAATGATTAACATACTATTAAACCGCCTAAATCTTAATGTGGAAAATAAAAAGAATTAAAGTTAACTAAAAGCAAGTTGATGAAGAGTATGTGAGTAGTTTTTTGTTGTTCCACCAATCATATTTTAATCTTTGAAACAACCTTAATTTAAGTTTGTCGAGAACTGAAACTTTTACCTTGTGCTGAATTAATCTCTACACAAAATATGTCTCCTTACATTAAGAAAAACATAAAAGAGAAAAACACTTTCTAATAATCTCTCTAATGTTAGTGAGTTTCTTCCCCTACTCGCTACTGATGCAATGCTCATTTATATATTTGTACATTCATTCATCACCCATTCAACTCTGCTACAGTATCAATTTGCATGGGCCCAATATAAGCATCACCAAAAATTCGAGATCCCTCAAGGGAACAAAGGCTACGATTTTCTTCCTCCTAAGATCAAAATTTTCTCACACTTCGTTGTCATACCAATACTACTGTACTCAATAAAGTGGATAAATATCACATCAGCCTTTAGCCCCTCTCATCTCGTTGTCTTTAATGTTCTTGAATCAAAATTAAAATATATAAAAAAAGTACATTTCTAAAATTCATGTATGGGAGAATTTGAAGCCGGCATTGCCGAGTTCACACTCCAATAACAGATCTTGAATTTTCTGCAAAACGTTAAAACTTTACATAGAAACTGCAAAAGCTCCTATGAGTGATCTTCAGGACAATAATAAAGGCATTAATATAATATATGATATTGCTATACGAAAACAATCATTGTCTTTCCTCTTGATTCCAATAAAAATAAATCTTATAAAAATATCAGAGATACTTATTATGTCTGGCTGACTCTCCTATTAATTATTGAATAATCATTGAAAGAGTCTTCTAAACAATTTATTTCCACAGGTTTATCATTAGTTGCTTCAACTTAAGAAAGTGGTTGTGACTCAAAAATCAAAATCAAAAGTATAATTTTAACTAGCGAAAGATCGTTGCAATGCATTGCATAAAAAAGAACCATTTTTACCATAAAATTCCCCAAAAGTTCTGATTTTTTTTCCCTTTAATTCTTTTGCTATGTAACCTGACATTTATAATCAATTTAGTTTGTTGTGGTATAGCTTTTGTTTAACAGGCTGCAGCTTTTACAGATCTCTACTGTGAAAAAGGAAACAAATTAAAGAGAAGCATATCCCTCTAGTGCGTTTGGGGTTCATGATGACCCTTTAACAACTTTATTGCTTGGAATATGTCCTGAGGGCGACATTTATATATTTTTGCCCCACAGCCATGAAGGATCTGAGATTGTAGAATTGGTGAAGAAGATATTTGAAATTCCTAACTTGTGAAAGGTATTATATTTATATGGATGCAAACAATTGGGCAGTAATCGTGGGATTAATTGACGGATAAGATAAGTGCGTGGTCCAGAAAAGGATATCGATTCGGTTGTTTGTATTGTTGTTTTTATACTACAAACTACCAATCACGAGAGGGACCAATTTTTCAAATTGGGTAAACCAAGTTACAAAGCAACCCCTTCTTCTTCTCGACCTGTGTTACTTGTATACTTATACGAAGAAGGGAAATTCAAAAATATAGTTTATGTACTTTCAAATAATATGTACTGTTTATGATAGCTAATTTATGTCAAATTTTTTATACCCTGGTCTTGCAAATCTTTTATTAATTATTCTTGTGTATTTCGATCAGCACTAGACAGGTAAGCGAGTCTGATTAAATTGAATATTCCATAGGCAAATTGATTTTGGATATGAATTCTTTTTGTTGGTGAGTTTCTCTCTCTTGCAATTAATGGTGACAAGCATCCAGGAATCTGTGCTTTTAGCTTGCTAAAATGGTGAAGGGCTTGGGCAAAGAGAAAGGAGTGTGAAGAGTAGGAGTTGGTGGTGGTAGGAGAAGAAGGGGAATTAAATTAAAATAAAGGAAAGGGAGGAGCATGTGGGGTTGATATAGGGCAGTGTTTCACTGAAAACCAGGGAGCACAATTCATAGTTTTCTTTCTATTCAGTGTAGAGTAGTAGAGTGCCTTTTTTCAACCGAATGTGCAGTGTTACACGTGTAAGAGGCTATCTTTTATGCATTTCTAGGGTCATTTTTTTTGGAAGATACCTTTCACATCAGTTACATAAGGTTTGCTGTTTGGTGTGACGGGTGGAGTTAAATCGTCCATTGGGATTATGCTTTTTCCCTAGCTGCAGTTTCTGCTTCAGTGGCTTGTTTTTTCCCTGGAAGTTGCAGCAGTGGAAATGTAAGTTGCTGAATGTTTTTTAAGGAAACTGTTGCTTTAGTCACATTCTGCACCCATCAATTTCACCGGGTATTGCTGTTCCTCAATTATTGCACTGGCAATGTACTAAGCCTAGTTGGTTCCCAATTATTGAATCATTTTGTGATCTGTTTTATCAGAAGTGGGTCTATACTTTTCCCCATATATGTGGTCTGAATCATGTGAGTTGTAAGGTAATGTGGGACTTAAAGTTTGCTGGTTTTGTTTTTTAACTTTTGGTTTTCAGTTGCAGAGGTGCCAGAGAATCCGATCTCACAGGAATGGGTGAGGAGGAAATTTCTGTTTTGGATAGAGTTGGGTGTGACAACAAGAGTGACACTGAAAGCCTGTATCCCATGTATTTTGGTGTTTCTTGTGCATTCTTTGCGCTCCAAGTCCTCACAGAAGTGCCACAAGTTGAAGTTCAAAGATGGTGTAAAATCCGTGACACCATGCTTCAAGGGAGTGCTCAGCTGTTGGGGTTGGTAGTGTGGAAGCTTCAGAAGGGAATGCCTGATGGGGGAGAGGTCCGACTCAGAAGTGCTGAGAGAGAACTTGAGAACCTGAAAAGGATGCGGCACGAGGATGCCAAGGCCAATGAGAAAGTTGTGGGCATCTTTGCAGCACAAGAGCAAAGCTGGTTGAGTGAAAGGAGGAGACTCCGCCAGCAGATTGGGGCTCTACTGACTGAGTTGAGAGTTTTTGAGAGAAACAAGGATGCTGCTATTTGTGAATTGAATCAGAAATTGAAGGACATGGAGGCTTTGGTGGAGTCAAGAGACAAGGAGATGGAACAGGAGGAGCAGAGGAGGAAGGAGCTAGAAGAAAAGCTCAACAAGGTTGAGAAGGATGCTGAAGAAATGAGAGATTCCGCCAGGCGTGAAGCTCAAGAGCATTCTTCTGATCTAAGGAAGCACAAAACTGCTTTCATTGAACTTGTGTCAAACCAGAGACAGCTTGAGGCTGAACTTGGTCGCGCAGTTAAGCAAGTGGAAGCTACTAGACAAGAACTTGCTTCTGTAGTGGAGAAGAAGGAGGAATCAGATTTGATGGTCCAGAAGTTGTCTTTGGAGATTGCAAAATTTCACAAAGATTTGGAACAGAAGGATAAAATTTTGTCAGCTATGTTGAGGAAATCTAAACTGGACACTGCAGAGAAGCAAATGCTGTTAAAGGAGGTCAAGTTATCAAAAGCTAGGAGGAAGCAAGCAGAGCAGGAGACACAGCGATGGAAGGCAGTTTCAGAAGGAAAACATGAACGACATTCCTTAAAAAGCATGTTGGTGAACTTGAGTTCAAGGATGGATGTTTTCCCTAGTGCTAGAGGTATGCAGCATGGTTCCACCGGGTCCTCACACATTGCAAATGAACCAGACCAACCTTCTCCCTTTCCTGATCACTATTCGCAGCAAAGAATTGGAGACTTGTGTAAGACTAAACTCTTCAATCTTCTATTGTATCTGATTTTATTTGTCGCTAGTATACAGAGTTTCGTTGACACTTTCTCCCATTATTTGGTCTTCAGCTATTCCTGCTAATGCTAAACGTTTGGAAGATTGGATGCGAGCTGAGGCAGAAAGGTACGCAACCTTGATTAAACAGAGGCATCATTTAGAGCTAGATGCTTTTGCCGAACAAATGCAGCTCAAAGAAGAGAAAGTTGAGGCGTTTCGCTGGCAGTTGTTGAGGACAGAATTAGAAATGAAACAGATGCAGGCACATGTGGAGGAGCTGGTCAAGGATGTGACACAGCTGAGACATGACAAGATGAGATTAGAGACCTTACTGTTGGAGAGAGAAGATGAACTGACTTCCCTGCAAGAGAAATTTGTATCAAAATTAAGGCCCTCAAAAATTAACTCAAGTTTCCCTCCACAATCTTCAGAGCTAGCTCAAGATGGTGTCTGGTCAAAAGTGAAGGTTGTCAAGAGAAAGCCAGGTGAAAAAGTGCTAGAAATGATTGAAAATTCAGTTGAGGAAGATTGTGAGAGGGAAGTACACTGTCTGCACCATGACCAACTTAACAATGGTAGTTTACTTGTTCAATCTCCAGAAAATGAGATTGAAGAAGAAGAAAAAAATGTTTCCAGGGAGGATAGTGCTACTCCTATTCAAAACCTGTCTCCAAATAAAGTAGAAGCCGATGCTTCCGAAAAGATAGCATCTACCAGCCAGACCCCCAGTTCAACAAAACAGTCCCTATGGAAGATGGATCTTCATGCTCTTGGAGTATCTTACAAGATCAAGAGGCTGAAGCAGCAACTTCTTCTTGTTGAAAGGTTAACAGGAAAACAAGCGAATGAAGAGCAAGCAGAAATCAGTGACGATAGCAAAGTTGGTATGAAGGCATATCTGTCCTTGACTACTCTGCTCAATAAACAAGTTGCAAGATATCAATCCCTCCAAGAGAAGACAGATGATCTTTGCAAACGGATGGTAAGCATTAATTCTATATAGTTCCATTATCTTTAAATTCATCTGAACATATTTAGCATATTTTTGATACCCTTTTATGAAATAGAAAAATGGAGCAATGATGAACTGCTATATTATAAACTCTAGTGTCCAATTCCATTTGGCATTGCAAAGTTGAGCATGAATGAATGAATCATTTGTTGCACATTATTTCAGCACGGGAATGAGCTCTATGCAAGCAGTGGAGATTTGAATGGTGCAAGAGCAAAGGAGAAAACATCAACACTGGAGCAGTTCCTAGAGGAGACATTTCAACTACAGAGGTACATAGTTGCAACAGGACAAAAATGGGTGGAAATTCAGTCGAAGATTGTTTGTGGGTTTGTTGGGGTGGCAGAAGAGATGCAGAAAAGTTCTGGCATTGACATGAACCGGTTTGCCGACAGTATTAAAAACCTGTTCCATGAAGTTCAAAGAGGTCTTGAAGTTAGGACAGCTAGAATTATAGGAGATCTTGAGGGAACACTAGCTCGTGAAGGAATGACATGTTTGAGAAGGTAGCAACGAATTCATGTGTTTATTTGTCTATACTATACCTATTACTCTACTTTATAACACCAATCTGTATACAAAGATTCCAATGCAAATTCAAACTTTCACGATTTTTCCTGTCTCCTTGGTTGACTTGAACCAACTCGCAGACCCACCTTATTAAAAGGTGACAACAAAACAGCTATCTAAACTTCACGTATTTTCCTTATCTCGTGGCCTTAAATATTTTGCTGTCTGTTAGGTTCGATAAATAAATGAAGATTTTAGATCATTCTTGTTTTATTTAAAAAATTTCGTATTCCCATTTAAAACATACTCCACCAAATATACCTACCTATCATTATGTCGCTGACAAGCTCCACCCAGAAAGAGGTATACTTTTGTAAATAACTACGTTTGGGAAATAAATAATATAAAAACTGTGAGCATTTTCACTTTAAAAGTAAGGTCTGTGAAATACTGGAATATCATGACATTACATCTTTCTGAATAATTAACTTTATTGGTTAAACTTTTGGTAATCGCATGAGTTTTGATTAGACTACGTGAATATTTTCATTTTGTTGAAATAATATTTCATCGAATAAATAAGGTGGCTATATGGTATATGATAGCTGAGTGATGTAACAAGTTCTCTCTTTTTCTAAAAAGTTATGAGTGAACAAATCTCATATCTCTCTCTTTTCCCCATCTAGCTTTCAAATTGGAAAGTAGAAGAAAAGCATAAAGGAAAAAAGAACTGAAAAGTGTGAGCACCAAAACTGGTCCATAAAAGTGAGTTTCATTTTGGGGTGGTGAAAGTGTGGAAAAGACGTGTTCATTACAACATTCTAATCTTCTCCTTTATTGGGCAATTATCCACTGAATGAGTCTTCAAATTTCCTGGGCTTTCAAACCATACAATATCGAGTGATGCTCCCTCTATCACCCTATCTTCTCCTTCCACCTCCCCAATTTTTTTTATTTTAAATTTATTCTTTTTACTCTTTACTTTTATCAATTTTATTTTTTATTTTTTATTTTTTAAAACTCTAATCTCAATCCCCTCTCACTTTCACTTTTCCTTACACTCTCAGCAGCAAGTCCTCACCCCTTACTTTCACTTTCTCTCTTTCTCTTAATTTTACCCCCGTTAACACACAATTTGACAAAAAAACAAATTTTGCATGGTGTAAATTTAAAACTTCTGATGAGTTTTGAAGTATCATGATTCCATAATATAATATGCTAAAAATTTCTTCCCCACTTGCTTATCTTTAAATAACAAAACTTGAAAATTTATGCTTAAAATTACATTTGTACTTAGAATGGTGCAATGAAAGAGAAATATGTTTGTTGAGTACAAAATAAAAAATGAATAAAAGAAAAAATAGTTAGTTCAGTTTATCTTTTTTTTTTTT
>NW_025909127.1:0-10852 GCF_018835915.1 Vigna umbellata
GTTGAATTTCTTCAGGAAGTTAACATAACCGGGTACATGTTGCAATGTCTTAGTCACAGGAATTTTAATCTCCAATTCCTCGAAGATTTCCATGGATTGCTCAAACTGTCTTTCCTTCTCTTCCTTAGAATAATTATTTGGGTAAGGAAGAGGTTTTTCATATAATTCTTTCTTTTTTTCCTTATCCTCTTCCTCTCTTTTTTTCTTTTCTTCCCTATCTTTTTCCTTTTCTTTTCTCTAACTCTCTTCTTGTTCTTTCTCTATATCTTTCTCTTTTTCACTCAAACTTTCTTTTTCTTTTCTCTCTATTTTTCTCTCATCTTCTTCCTCTTCTTTCCTCTCCTTTTCTTTTCTCTCACTCTCTTCTTTTTCTTTCTTTTCCTCTACATCCTTCTCTTTTTTTCTCAAAATTTCTTCTTTTATCTCTATTTTTCTCTCATCTAAAAACTTGCCACTCTCAATGATAACGGCGTTGCACTCCTCTTTAGGGCTAACTTCCATATTGCCCCCAAAATCATCTAGCTTCTAAATTATGAACCTACAATACGCCTCCATCCTTATGCATGCTGCTTGAGTGTTATTACGATGAGACTCAGACATCTGTATGAACTTTTGAAGCGTGTAATCCATATTAGCCCATCTTTCTAATATAGAGGGTTGTTGTTGTGGTAGCCTATCAAATTGTTTGGCAGCTTGAGTGCTTTTGTGATGAGAATCAGACATCTGCATTAACTGTTCAAGTGCGTCATCTATCTTAGCCCATCTTTCTGATACAGAGGGTTGTTGCTGCCATTGTTGTTGTGGTTCTCTATAAAATTGTCCGGCAGCATACCCAAATTGACTTTGATCCATGCTTGAGTGAGGTTCCCACTAGTGGTTGAAATTGCCTTGGTGGAATTGAGTGCCCATATAATTAACTTGTCTGAATTGCATCCTATAAGCACTAGACACAAAACCCGAGAAAATATTGTTAGCACAAAAAAAATAAAAATAAAAATAAAAGATATGAAAATAAAATAAAATAAAATCAAATCAAATCAAATAAAGTAAAATAGAATAAAGCCAAAATTAGTTAAGAATCACACGAATAGAATAGTTTAAATCGTGAGTCCCTGGCAACGGCGCCAAAAAATTGTTAAAAATATAGTTGATCTCCAGAAACGAAAACAAAAACTTGTTGATGGATCGACAAGTGTACCGAATCGCACAAGTAATATAAAATGGTAAGACCAAGTATCGTATCCTTAAGACTCTCAGCACTAAACAATTGTGATAACTCAATTAATTCAGATTTAAATAAAAGGAGATTGTTGGTTTCAAATGCAAAGACAAAAAGTTAAATATGAATGCAAATTGATCAATAGTAGAGTAACACAAAGATGGACGAATGTTGTTTAATATGAGATGCATATGTTGTTGGGGTTAGATTTCACCAAGTTCCCTCTCATGTATATAAGAATTCCTCTTCATGTATTAATGTTAACATCACTCGCTAAATTACTTAGAAGCCGATCCATCGACGCACTAAGCCTGCCTTAATTCCTAGTTCGTGCAATTCCTAGCGTTCCTAGAAAATTCA
Source organism: Vigna umbellata (assembly GCF_018835915.1). Next base: position 1,580 of record NW_025909127.1, read on the forward strand.
GTTTGAAGACCAAGAGCTTAAGACGGCCAAGTACTCATACCCTCATCCTTGAGAAATATTACCCTTGGGAGAATTCAACAAGAACCTGAATTGTAAGGAAACTCCCGGCACTCATGCAATTCATAAATCATGCTACTAAATGAGTTAAATAGAGCAAACATTGAAACATATGAATTCCCTAAAAATTAATGAATAAAGCATATAAATTAAGAATCAATTCAAACTAGATGAACTAGACAATGTTACATCATTCCCCAACAACAAATAGAGTTTAGTTCCCCATAGACATGGAGAAACTAGATGAACAATGGAAAAACATGAGATAGTAAAACCCTAAAAGTAGAAGAGGAAGCTCCCGCCTTCAGATCTTCCTTCAGAGGGTAGAAGAGTGTGTTGTTGTGTTGCTCCACCCAGAGATGCAAAACTTAGAGCGCCTGGGTCCTTTAAATAGAGTCAGAAAAGAGTAGAAATAGGACCCAGCCCAAAAGAGTCGAAACAAAGCAAGAACTGGGCCTGACCCGTGAAACACGACGCTCAGACGCCCCTATTTAAGGCGCCCGGGCGGTGAACGTCGATTTCCGTAGGGCTTGAGCCTCCAGTTTAGAAGCCCAAGCTTCAGGGTCCGACACCGGGCGGCCTAGGAGGGCGTCCGTGCGGCGGATCGATTTTCTACGCCTGAGCTGCTCTGCAAGGCGCCCAAGCTTCGTACTGTCCTTCCTTCAGGTGCTTTTCCAGGCCTTTCTGAGCTCTAACTCTGTAGCACTTCATCTTTGCTTCCTATATTAACTTATTTTCTATCAAAACAAAGGGAATTAATCATAAAATCATCAAATTCAACCTCAACTCTCTTATTCACAAAACTAAAGCAAAAACATGAGTTAAAACAAGTTTCTAAGTCAAAAGGGGTGCATTTAGTATCAAAATTAAATCATAAATAACAGTATTTTAAACCGTTATCAATTATCAAGAATCAATTCAATACATGAGAGTTTCAAAGGATAACATCGTTTCCCCAACAACAATGAAGGTTTAGTTCACCATAGTCATGGTGAAAATAGATGAAAATAATGAAAAGAATGAAAGAATGAACCCTAAAAGTTGAACATCGGAGCTTCCGCATCCAAAATCCGCCTCCAAGGGGTGGAAAGAGTGTGATTTCGCCTCTTTCTATCCAAAGATATCAATCCTAGGTCGACTAAACCCTTATATAGTTTATTAAAATTGGAGAAAATTAGCCCAAGCCCAAGTTAATGGCGCTCAGCGGTGAACTAGCGCTGAGTGGTGAGTGCGGCACTCAGAATTAGCCCTCAGCGAGGACGCTTAAGCACGAGAAAGTGTACTCAACAAGCAAGCTTGGCGCTCAGCGGTTGATGAGTGCATATTTATGCCCACATTCTCGTGCTTAAGCGTCATCGCGGAGTGGTGAGTGTGGCACTCAGAATTAGCCCTCAGCGATGACGCTTAAGCACGAGAAAGTGTACTCAACAAGCAAGCTTGGCGCTCAGCGGTTGATGAGTGCATATTTATGCCCACATTTATGCCTTAAAGTTTAAATTTTTGATGGGATAATTGTGCTTAAATGGTTCACTTTAAGTGAATTTGTGATATTTGGAATTGTTGGGTTTGGGAATTAAAGAGACGTAAAAAGTGAGTTTTAGCGTATAAAGTATTCTTGGATGTTCTTACGTTTATTTGTGCAGCTGAAATTATAAGTTTTATTGGTCCAAATGGCAATTCAAGGCCCAAAATCAGGTTTTATTTGGAAAATAATGTACATATGGGCCAAACAGGCAACTTTTACTCTTGCACCTCTCAATTTCCCTACATACACCTCTCTTCTCTTAACGAGGCCCAATACTAAGCCAAACAGTAATCCTATTCTAAATACACCTCCTAAGTTTCCTGTTCCTACCCCTCCTAAACTAGACTCCACCAGATCAAGCCACATGGCAATCTAATGCCCACACATCTGACCATCAAGAAGTTGCCATGTCATTAATCCTCTACACACCAAATAGACCAACCACATGCTGCCACATCATTCCGCTCTGCCACATCATCATCTTCCACAGGAAACCCTAATTCCCAATCCAAACCCTAGCCGCCACTATCGTGCCGCCGTCATCACGCACAGTTGTCGTCGCACAGCAACCACAGTCAACGTCCGTCGCTGCCGCAACCACCACTCCCGCCACCACAGCGCCTCTCCTTTATTCACGCAAGCTCTGCACCGCATCATCGCACAACCCATCTTCTCCATGGACGCCGCGACACCACGCTTCTCGCGACCTTCTTCCACAACCACCGTCATCTTCTTCGCATCGTCGACCCTACCAGAGAAAACACGTAAAAGCCCTTTCCCCAATCTGAAACCCTAATTGGGAGGGAAGAGCTCTGACACGTGGCAGCACATTATTGACCGCAACCTTTCCTTGGTCAAAGCTGGTCAACAGGGGTTCTAGTGCAAATTTTGGAGAATTCTGAAGGGGCTAAAGTGCAGATAGAAGAAATTTCAGGGCATTTGTGCAATTTTAGAAAGTCAGAAAAGTTAAAAGATAAAATTCAGTTGTTGAATTAATTGTTGGTATCGGATGGGTTATTTTTCGAAAAGTATAGCACAACGAAATTAAAACTCAAAGAGCGGAAAGCGTGTTCGATCACAATTAAAATTAATTTGGTCCTTTTAGTAAAAATAATTTTCTTTCAGAAAATTAATCAAAACAGTTGATATACGTTAAAATTATTGAGTGTAGGGAATAGAAAATCACACAGATACTTTTATACTGGTTCGATTCAACAGAATCTACGTCTTCCAGTCGTTAATCATATAAATAGTGATTAACAGTTCCACTAAAAAATGGTTTTTTAAACAGTTACAATCATCAAATGAACAGGAATAAAACGAAAAAGAAACCACTCTACCAACTGAGAGAGAATCGCTACGGCAATCGACAAACGATTCGCAAGCTTCGTCTCTTTCACAAGACCAGGCAGAGTACCTTGCTAACTTGTATAGAGAGTCTGCTCCGACTATCGACACACGATACGCGAGCCTCTCCTTTCACAAGACCAAAGCAAGGAAACCATGAACAAAAAGATCTCTAAGAACGTTCCTCTGGACACACAGTGTGGTCTAGCTTTCTCAGTTAAAAAAACGTTACCTTCTTTGATTCTCCAAATCAAATTATATAGCACAAGTACACTGAATGCCAAAGGATCAGCTTGATAACAGTTGAAAAACTGTTATTTTCATGCTTAAAAGTGATACTAAAAGCAACCTTTAGACTTAGAAAACTAGCTTGAATCATGCATTTGTTTTAATTTTCAGAGAAATAAGAGAGCTGGACAGGTTTATGCTTGATTTGAGTGTTTTTGTGCACGGTTTTGAGGTTGAATAGGTGACTTTGTGAAAGAAGTGAAGCAAAGAGAACTGAGAGGGGAGAGGACATTAGAAAAAGCAAGAAAAAAGAGTGCCAAAAAAGAGAAGTCGAAGGCACCGCTCAGCGGCAAAACTACCGCTGAGCGGCACTCAAGAGGTGGCGTTGGAACCGCTGAGGGGCAAATGGCCGCTGAGGGGAAGAAAGAAGACGCGTAACACCGCTGAGCGGTAAATGGCGCTGAGCGGCACTTTTTTGGGCTGGGCTTTTTGTAATCTTTTGTAACTTAGATTAGTATATAAGGCTTGCACGTCCTTTAGTTAGAGATCTTTGGCAGGAAAGAGAGAAAGAGGCAAACACTCTCTCTTTCACCCCTTTGAAGGAGGATCTTGGCATGCTCAGGCTACCTCTTCCACTTTATTGGGTTTATTCTTTCATAATTTCATGGTTATTCATCTAGTTCACCATGCAATATGGTGAACTAAACCTTGTATGTTTGTTGGGGAATCAAATGTAATCTCTTGAAAGCTCTCATATATGGATTTGTTGAGTACATCTTTGAATTAAGAAATATGCTTTCTTTCATCATTAGTTAGGGTTTTCCTCTTTGCTCAATGCTTGCATTGTTAACTCATTTCTAATGCATGTGATTATTGGTTTTTTGTCGATACGGACACGTACGTGGGAACGGGGGAAGTCTAGATCCGGGGAATTTCTCCCAATATTATACTGACATATTCTATTGGTTGCCTTTAAGCTCCGCACTCATGAACTAATCATTAGGAATGTTAGGAATTGTATGAACTATTGATTAGGGGAGAAGCCATCTAGAATGTACATTGAGATGGCATTAAACAATGATGATTTGAATGTTGAATTCCATAAATATATGAGAGTGGATGAGATGAAATTGACCCCCAAACAAACTATTCATTCATATATTCATTGAAAGTGTTTATCTTTTGTCTTTGCCATTGATCAAAATTCATGCATACATGTTTATTTTCTGTCTTGATTTTAAACTCAATATTTCGTTTTGTAAGTCTTAGTTAATCAAGAAACCACATAACTAAAACTAGGCGTGAGTCCTTTGGGAAGGAAAGAACGATATTGGTCTTACCAAGTTTTTATTACTGAACGATTCGGTCATACTTGCCGATGTGAACAAGTTTGTGACATCATATTTGCGTGCTTACAAATTTGTCATCAAGTTTTTGGCGCCGTTGCCGGGGATTCGTGGTTTTAACTGGTTAATTTGTGTGATTTGATTATCTTTGACTTTAAATTTTGAATTTCTGTTTTTATTTTTTCTGTTTTTTTTATTTTTTTTTTTAGATTTGATTTTTATCTTTAGGTTAGATTTTATTTTTATCTTTTTAGATTAGATTTTATTTTAATTTCGATATTTTTATTTTATTTTTCTGTTTTCTGTTTTTCTGTTTTCTGTTTTTTATTTTTCGGTTTTTATTTGATTTATTTTATTTTATTAGATTTTATTTTTTTATCTGTTTAGGTTAGATTTTATTTGTATTTTATTAGATTTTATTTTTTTTGATTTTTTAGGTTAGATTTTATTTTATTCTATATTCTAGCTTTTAGGTTAGGTTAGATTTATTTATTTTATCTTTTAGATTAGATTTTATTTTTAGATTAGGTTTTTTATTCTATTTTATTTGATTCCTCTTTAACTCTTTTATCTTCTTATATCTTTCAACTCTTTATTTTCTTCTATATCTTTTTGTGCTAACAAATCTGTTCTAGGGTTTTGTTTTCTTGGGCATGCAGAAGGCAATTCGAACTAGAAGTAAGAAAACAACAGAACCACTACTTGAAGGGCATAGACGGAGTAGAAGGAGGAGAAGAATCAGAACGTCCAGAGAAACTTTTCCCTTCTCCTATGAAAACTCTCCTACAATCATCACCACAGGTTCTGTCCATAGCACAGGGAGTATGGGAGAACAATAATAATGCTTAGAAGAACTCTTGCAGATTACACTATCTTGCTGGACCTCCAGCACTTCAATAGCATAGTGGCCTAGAGTAATGCAGCCAAACATGGACGGTCCAAACCAGCATTAATTCAACTGGTAAAGAGTAATCAATTTAATGGGTTATCACATGAAAGCCCATATGACCACCTTACAACATTTAATGAGATCTGTAACACGGGGTCAAGATTAATGGGGTGCCAGAGACGAAGCTACAAACTTAGCTTGTTTCCTTCTCATTGGGAGGCAATGCTAAGCTTGGTTGAACTCTTTCCAGAAGAAGAAAGTTTCCACGGAAGGGAGCAGTGGTTGCAAAGTTTTTGAAAATACTTCCCACAATCTTAAAGTGACTAAGGGAAAGCAAGAGATATCTTCATTCAAAGCAGGGCATGGAAAGATCACTTGGGACATGCATGGGATAGGTATAAAAGATTGTACGTAAAACTTCCCACGCATGGCCTTTAAAGATCAAAGCAAGTTAGTCCTAACTTTCCTGGAGGGGCTTGGTTCACAAACCAAGATGATGCTAGATGCCTCAGCTGGAGGCATATCAAATGGAAGGACTCCGAGGAAGCAACTGAAATCATTGAAAATATGGCTACAAGTGTATATGAGCTGCACAATGAAAAGAGGAGCTCCTATGCCACAGAAAGGGGTTCTACAATTACAAAGCATGATGCTCTGCTAGCACAGAATAAAATTCTAACTCAACAGCTAGAGACTCTGACAAAAACTTTGGCTCAATTACCTAAATAGTTGAAGTCTGCGCCAGATACAAACCCAGTTGTGCGAACTATGTGGAGGGGGTGATCACATAAATGGCCAGTGTTGGCTTTTCCAGTGGAGGCCTTGGAGATGGTTAACTTCATGGCTAATCAGTTTCCATACCGTCAAGGGAATTAAATCAGGGTTCGGAAACACATCCAGGCATTGGCCAAGGACAAACTGGGCAGGTAATCAGTTAATAAGCAGCAGCAGCAAAACCAACCTTGTGGCAACAATTATCTATGGCTTAATGACAGATCAACCAAAGTTGAAGAAAAAGAAACTCTCAGCAATTCACCAGAAAACTGAATCTTCTCAAAAGAGCACTGAAGCTGCTATAAAGAATCTGGAGATTCAGATGGGTCAGATCACCAAGCAATTGGAAGAAAGACCCAACAGAAACTTTGGGGCTAATACTGAGGTTAACCCCAGAGAAGGTGCAAAGTGGTCAGAGTGTAAATGAAGAGATCATTGAGTTGGAAGAAGATGAAACAGAAGAGAGAAGAGAAGAAGAAAGAAAGGACACTTTTCCTTTTCTAACAAATCAGGAGAAACAATGGATTTCACAGATTTATTCAAAATGGTTTGATATGAAGCTCCTTGGAACAAATTCTACAGAAAAAATAGCAAGTTACACCAAATAGGATGAGGAACCTACAAAAAGAAGACGTAGATAGAGGATGGAGAAGAAAAGTGTATAATGTTAAGAAAAGAATCATTCCCACCAAAAGCAGCAGATCCAGGCAGTTTTTCTATCCCTTGCATTATAGGGAAAGAAAAAGGTAAAAAGTAAGAAGCTCTCCTTGATTTAGGCTCAGTGTTAACTTGATGCTTATTCTCTATTGGAGCAAATTGGCCATGTTGAAATAAAACCTGTAAAGGTTAATCTTGTAATGGTGATGGATCTTCAAAGGAGCCATGTGGGATTGCAGGAAGACATGTAGTTTGTGTTGGCAAACTTCAGTTCTTGGCAGACTTGTGGTGATGAAGATGGAAAACTGAGAAAATACCTTTCATACTTGGAAGGCCGTTTATGAAAACGGCTAGGGCTATCATTGATGTAATGAAGGTATAGTGGTTCATCCAAGACAGAGAGGAGAGAGAGAGTGGTGGTGGATGTGTTCAACAAAGATACGAGAACAAAAGCAAGGAGGAAGAAGCCAGTTATAAAGCTGCATTTCGAGATGCACCCATAACTAGAGGTAAAAATAAAAATCTTAAGGTTTCGGATAACCATTGTGTTGTATTAAGGCACCCAAGGTAGAAGAAGTTGGAAAAAGGAGAAGATTTTTAGTTCCTAGAGACTGGAAAAAAATTAAGACTCCCCAACTTGGCACACCTGTAAGACTCAAGAACAAGTTGTGGGTTATTAAAGGCTTTAGAGAAGGAGATGATAGAGATAGAGTCTCCATATTCTAGGAATCTAAGACAGTCCAAAGGAAGCAGTTTGAAAGGTTGGTGAGGAAGGACTACGTCAACTATTAAAGGAAGATGGAACGTGGCTTTAACAGGGTCAAGCTAGTGACGTTAAAGAAGCGCTTGCTGGGAGGCAACCCAGTGGATTTCAAAAACTTTTGATTTGATTTTGTAATTTATAATTTGTGAACATTATTCTGGACATTATTTTGTTGGATCTAGATTACTGAAGGATGCTTAGGTGATTACAGGATCTACTGAAGGTACTAAGTTTGTAACACCTACTGATGTGGTGTTGGTGAGAAGATTTTGCACCTACTGATGGGTGTGGTAAGTTTGAAACACCTACTGATGGGTGTTGGTGGAATTTTGGGTCAGGCTCGTGACGTTAAACAAGCAGCTACTGGGAGAGGGGCAAACCAGGGATTGATGTTGTTTTCTGTTGTATATTTTAGTTAGGGTTTGCATAAGCATTTTTAACATTGAATTGCAGGGACCAACTGAGGGGCTATGCTAGGAAGGCACGTAGGTCAAGAAAAGAAGGAGAAGGGGCACATCACGAAAGTGCGCTGAGCGGCATTTACTCGAGCGGTACTAACGCAGATGGGCTAAGTTTCCCCTTAGCGGAACCCGGAGGCCCATTGGGGTATTTTTAAACCCTAAGCTGCGCGTTTTACACTCTTTCAAGTTCTTCTCTGCATAAACACTTCCACACCTCTTCTCCTAGGTTTTCCACAATCTTTCTACTTCCCTCTTTAGAAGATTTCTCTTCCACTCACTTTTATACTAGTGTGCCATAAAGTTTGGGGTTGGAAGAGAGCATTGTAGTTTGGAAGAGTCATTCTCTATCATCTGCATCTCCACCCAAGTAAAGTAAAATGCATTTTGTTCATTCTAGGGTTCTTGAAGTGAAGTGAGTGTCAAAAGCATGAATATTAGGGGGTTTTTGATTCTATGCTGATTTGATGATTAGATTTGATGTTTGAACACGATTTTTTAAACTGCTTGATTATGAACTGGAAAAACTGAAAATGCATTTGGGTGGAGTTGGGACGTTTCAAAACGAGATTTGCAAAAATCTGCAGATCCCCGCTTGAGCGGCATTTCATTTACGCTGAGCGGCCTCTGCCAGACGATTGCTTTTCTGGTTTTTGTTGCGTGTTTGAATGTTGGCACTGGTGGCGCTGAGGGGGGAAATTCTGGCCCTCTCAGCGGTGGTTTAGCTCAAAGGAGTTTGTTTGTGTTTACTGAATGAGTTAACATCGATGTTCTGTGGTTTTGGATTTGTTGAATGCAAGGAATGGCACTCCTCGTCGAGGAAAGAGATTGAAAACCATGGGAACCAAGAGAAAGGAAAAAGGAAACACAGAGCAGCCCCATAATGGCAGGTCCTTCTCTAGGAAAAATGAGCAAGCACTTTCATTAGGTTGGTTCAGGACAGGAGAACTTTAATGGAGAGAACAGGTGGAAGTGATACCTAACTTTGCTCCTCAATTTGGAGAGCAAAGTGTTAGGGAATGATTGGGGCGACAGCTAGCACTTACCAACAAAGCCTGCACAACATAGTTGCGATGTGGGTCAAGGAATTCTACACCAATGCAAGAAGATTGTGTGATCATCCAGATGAGAATTATTGGGCTATTTAGAGGCCATGCTTCAGAGGTATGATCCGACCCAATCAAACACTTCCTGGGATACGGTGTGGGTGGTGAGCAATGCAGTTTGCC
>NW_025909128.1:0-36120 GCF_018835915.1 Vigna umbellata
GTGGAGTTGACTGGAACTATTCCTGTGCTCTAGATACCATATGAGAAATAGAGAAGATTGGGAGAGAATATCCCTTGTGTGTGTTGCATACACATAGGGTAATTTATTTATATTGTAAGATATGGGCCAATGCCCTTAATACATAATAGACTAAGCCCAAATAACAGAAACACACATCTTAACATCTAACACAAATCATCTAGTTGGAAATCAAGTTCAATTATTTCAAGCTTGGTTCATACAATTTGTATGCTCCAGCTTGAGGGGGAGTGTTAGAAATATTATATCTTTTATCTTTATCTTTTATCTTTATCTTTTATCTTTATCTTTTATCTTTCAGTTAGTTTGTTATTATTTCTTATTTGTATTTTGGGCTTAGCCCATATTTCTTCTATTATAAATAGAGAACTCTATGTGTGTTTAACACAAGGGAGATTAATCCTATATATAATTTTCACTATATTTAACAGTGTGCTTTAGTGTTTTTGGCAACTACCTGAAACAACCTTATTTTCTTTATGTTAGAATGCTGATCTATCAGCTTCGGACACAAGAACAATGTTTGAAGAGCAGAAGAGAATTATACAGGGGCTACATGAGCGTTTGGCAGATAAAGAATTTCAAGTAGTAGAAGGAGAGAAGCTACGAAAAAAACTGCATAACACTATTTTGGTAGGTATTTCTTGCTTTTTATATATATTTTCTTTGATTTTTATGGTGTAAATCTCCGCTTATAGGTCAATGATATCTAATTAATTTCTATTTCAGGAACTAAAAGGAAATATTCGTGTTTTCTGCCGTGTACGGCCGCTCCTACCAGATGACAGTGCGGACACAGTTGTTTCATTCCCTACTTCAACAGAAGCTCTTGGTCGGGGCATTGAATTAGTACAAAGCGGTATATATACGAACATTTTTGTAACTCTTCAGCTTTTGTATTTTATGATTTACGTGTTTAGTGCAGTATACATGCTTAGACAAGCATCACAATCCCACTCATTAATGTTGAGCAGGACAAAAGTACAATTTCACATTTGACAAGGTGTTCAATCACGAGGCTTCTCAGCAGGACGTTTTTGTAGAGATATCACAACTGGTACAAAGTGCACTTGATGGCTACAAGGTAATTTCTAGTTTGCTTCCTTTCCCTTCAGTATTTCTCTAGCAGATCGTAGTACACAGGAAATAATTATCAAAATGGCTAGCAAGAAAAGAAATAGCCATTGGTGTTTGGGACAGAAGAAAAAAAAACAACTTATCCCAGTGCCTATGTTTGGGACAATGATTTTCTATTTTTAAAATACCATGGATGATTTCTTGCATTTGAGCAATCCTACCAAATTTCTTGGGTGCAGTGGTGGTAAAACCAAAAAAATTAAGTGATTATATTAACATTTGGGATACTTTTTTGTTTGTTTAAATGAAACACTGCGTGAGAGATAAAATTAATGTTTTTATTATTGTTTGTAGTATATGATTGTTTGTTTTTTTCCCTTCATAGGAAATAATCACTAATTAGTGATTATATAGGTTGTTGTTAAGTGTTCACTGACCGCTTTATCTCAGTATCTTCCTTGAGTATGCTATCAACGCTTGAAATATATATTCTTTAAATTTGTTATTTATTATGAACTCTAGCCTCGTAAGATGGCTGGCTGAAGACAACTCAGTTGTGTTTATTTCTTGAAAAGTTGTCTTAGCCGTGGGTTGGAATGAATTATGTACCATTTTAAATACGCTTTACTTGAGGCTTATCTTTTTCGTTCATATTTTTTATTACTTTTGTTTGTGTATTTGGGTCTAAGCCGTGTCTTGACACAGAGGGCCATGGTTTGCTATGACAGGTATGCATATTTGCATATGGACAGACGGGTTCAGGTAAAACCTATACTATGATGGGTAGGCCTGATGAGCCAGATCTGAAAGGGTTGATACCCCGTTCTTTAGAACAGATATTTCAGACTAGCCAATCTCTAAAAGATCAAGGGTGGAAGTACACAATGCAGGTTAGTATACTGCATCCTGATTTTCAATTTTCATGTGGCCACATCTTATGGAAACTGAAAAATTTAATTGAACAATTCCAGGCATCAATTCTGGAAATATATAATGACACCATCAGGGATTTGTTATTAACCAATCGGTCAAGTGATCATGCACGGACGGAAAATAATGCTTCCAGCAAGCAGTACACTATAAAACATGATGCAAACGGAAACACACATGTTTCGGACCTCACAATAAAGGATGTTTGTAGCGCAGATGAGATTTCCTCCCTCCTACGACAGGCAGCACAAAGCAGGTATATGGTCTTTAATATTTTGGTCATGAAAATGATTGCTTTGAATGAACTGTCTGGATAAATGTGTGCAAAGTCTGATTCATATGAATTTTAGATGATTTGTTATTCATTTTCAACTAATCAGTTGAAGCTGCTAAGGATTCCGTTTATGGTTTATAAGTATACTCGATTCAGTTAGAAAATCTAATAATTTATTAGGGACAACGTGCTCTTGTTATTGGTCTACAATCTATGTATAAATAAGGACAATGGGAAATTGTGGGACTCATTTTTTTACAGGTCAGTGGGAAGAACACAAATGAATGAACAGTCATCCAGAAGCCATTTTGTCTTTACACTGCGTATAAGTGGGAAAAATGAGGTACATGCTTTCTTAGTACATATTTTGTTTCTGTTCTTTTGTCCTGTTGACATTATTTCCTGAGGCACTTTCTCTATTTTATAGAACACTGAACAACAAGTCCACGGTGTCTTAAACCTGATCGATCTTGCTGGTAGTGAAAGACTCTCAAAGAGTGGGGCAACTGGAGACCGGTTGAAGGAAACTCAGGTATTCATTGCTGTTAACTTGGGCAGCATGCCAACAATTCTATTTTTCTTGTGTTAACAGCGTTTTTATTAACTGTCACGTTCAGGCTATCAACAGAAGTCTATCTTGTTTGAGCGATGTCATATTTGCTTTGGGAGGAAAGAAAGAAGACCATGTTCCTTTTAGGAATTCAAAGCTGACGTACCTTCTCCAGGTTTGTTAACCTGTTCAAATTTTCATTATTGATGAATTGATGTGGTGGTTGTTATCATATTCAAATTAAAGAGTGAAAATGTTACACTACTTAAGTATGATCAACTTTTATATGTTGATAAAGGAAGATCTTAGTTTAAAATTGCTTTGTTCAATGGCAGCCATGTCTCGGTGGCGACTCCAAAACGTTGATGTTTGTCAACATCTCTCCTGATCAATCTTCCACTGGTGAGTCACTTTGCTCCCTACGCTTTGCAGCCAGAGTCAATGCCTGTGAAATTGGGATTCCACGGCGTCAGACTCATACATCATCATCACGCTCCTCAGAATCCCGTTTGAGCTACGGTTAAAAGAGAGCTTGGCCTGACAAATGGTTTCATCCATGCCAAAATTAATTGCTTATTTTTTTGTCCTGCTTTAGCGGCAGAATGAAGAAAATATATATATTCTTTTTAGCTGCTGACGAGTGTAAAATTTAGAGAATCAAACTTGTGTAAATGGTTGTAGAGGCTTGGCTTTAGCCTCCAATAGTATGTACAAATAATTTGTGTACCATTCAGATGTGACATAAGATAGATCTCTATTTGGCTTTTGCACTTGTTTATTCCAATGATTCTTGCTATCACAAAGCGTTATTTGTCCACAAAAGCTCTTCCCAGAAGGTTAAAATTCTTGGTCTCCCTCACTATTTATGAGCTTAAACTTCGTTTTGACATGATTTTAGACGACACCTGTAAGATGAGCCTTGAACAACACAACAGAACACTGGGGATCGGGCGGTGGAATTCAATCCACTCGAGCTATTTTGTTTGCCGTGTGTACAATTTATAGACTGGCTATGGTGGGTTCACAAATCATCCTTCATCTATTCTAATAAAAGAATGTTGTGCTGATTGAATTGAATTTCTTTACTTCTTTTCTATTTAACTAGTCGATTGAGCGTGTAAGCACGGGTTCTCTATTTCTTTTTTAATTTTGTTTTCATTTTGAATATAAAAATAATATAGTAGTGAAATTATTATGTAATAAGATATGATAAAGATTAGGTTATATTATTTTAATCGTTATTATTAGAATAATCAAGTGGTAAATTGAAGTGATATAACAATAATTTTAGTATTAAATATGATAAATGAAATTGATATCATAATATAGTGTCGGTAAATGATTTTACGAAATAATATGTTAAATTGTATACAGTAGAATACTTATTTAAAATATAATCAGATAGAGGTTATGTAAAATTGTTTTGTTATTTTATATTAGTATTGTAAATCTCTTGGTTATTCCAGCTTTACATGTTTTTATGGGACTATCTAAGCTTCTCTTGCATTTATCTAGGCTACTAAGGTGTTTAGTTGGCTTATTCATACTACTTACTTGTCTTGTCGAGTTCTCTTTGTTACTAAACAATATTATTAAGTTCTCCACTTTACTTAGCTCTATTATTAAGTTTTCCACTTTACTTGATTGTCTTGCTGAGTTCTTTTTCAACATCTTTATGAGAAGGTCGATCATCTCTTTTCTTCCATTTTCAGACCGATAATCTTTTACAAAATGTTTGACTTTATCATAATTGAAACACTTGCTTGAGTAAAATGGACCAGGGGTTGCAATAAAAAGTGAGTGCTCCTCCCTGCACCTCACCTGTTTTGTCGTGCACCTCCAATTTTTATTTAATTTCCACCTTTTCCCTTGGCGCACTTTCAACGCCGGCTACCGAACTTCCAAAACCGGTTAAATGGCACTGTATTTTGAATTGCGATTCTTTTTTTTTTCATTTTTTCTATATTATTAATTTGGCTTGTTAATAATACAGTACATAGATAATTGCTACGATATCATTGATATGTTATTCCTATACTTGTTTATCCATTACAACTTACACTAATAGTATTATACAAGTGCCAAGATAGATTAGTAATCCAACAATATGATTTATAATCTTGTAATTATTATACATGTTCACTATTTAGCAAAACCAAATCCAATCATGAAACCCTTACTGGGGCCCCTTTATCACCGTAGATACATGACTAGGCACAACTCCTTCCATATATGGGACTAGGGCAAGACGCGAAAGTCCAAAATCAGCCGCTTTTGCCGAAAATTTAGAGTCCAACAATATGTTGCTGGCCTTTACGTCTCAGTGGAATATTGGAGGATCAACTTTTGTGTGTAGATAGATACATGAGGCCTTTAGCAGCCCCTAGTGCAATCTTTAATCTCATGGAAAAAGTCAGGGGTTCTTTCGCTCTAACTGTAAACAATAGGCTTACTCTTAAGGGAGACATCTTAAAAAGGAAATTAGGCACACAACTACGTATGTTGGGCTTCGAGACAAGTAATATGTTCAAAGCATATGTGGCTACTCATTCATCAGAATAATGCAATGAACCAAAATATTAATAAATTCATAATATTAGAAAATAAGAGCATAATTTATACCATAAAGGTGATCCTCAATGTGCCATTAGACATAAATTCATAAACCAGCATCTACAAGCATGAAGCAGCAAGCCAAATGGAACGAATTCAATATAGTCAGAACCGTAATTCGAAACGCGGTAACATTCAACCGGCGTTGGAAATGCGGTAGTCGGTGATCGAATTGTGGCAGGGGCAAAGATGAAAATTAAATAAAAATTGGAGGTGCATGACGAAATAAGTGAGGTGCAAGGAGAATCACTCTAAAAAAATTAGCAAGGTGAACTTAGAAAATCCCATGTGTAGATGTTTGATGGTTATGAGGATGTAGAATAATGGTAAACGTATATCTCGGTGTCAAATTTTACATCTTGGGGCTCGATAAGCTCGACTCTAGCTCGGGAAAAAATGTTGCTTGATACATATATGTTACAAGTTTTTTTGTTACGCTTGGTGTGGATTCTATGAATGATTTGTATGGCGAAGTTGAGTGTTTGAGTATGAAGAAGCACCCAGCCTAATAATTGATAATATGGTATGACACAATATATTGTTGTCTATTTGCAATAAGGTTTAAGGTAACAAAATAACATAATTAGGTATAGTCAGAGTGCTTAAGTTGTACATTTACCAAGTCACAGAAAAAATATGGATGCAGTCCTTTGATAGTCCTACAGACCAAGCCTTTTATTGGTGTTGTTTTATTCTGAAATTGATATGGAACAATTAAAGATAATTGTGGTAATAAAGGCATAAGACGATTTGGTTTGGTACTCACTTGTCATAGATTTTGGAAAACTTTAAAAACTTCATTTGCTGTATAGTCCAAAGGCCTTTCTTGTTTGTCATGGATTAGTATTTTCAATCCATCTTTGCTCCGTACTCTAGGTACTACAACATATAGTTGGCCATGACTTAAAATTAGAGATGGTAAGTATAATCCTATTGATGCTAGTGATTGTCCTTGGGATTTGTTAATAGTCATTATATAGGATAAAATAATTGAAAATTGTCTTTTGACAAACTTAAAAGGCTATGGTGACTATGATGGTGACATAGACATTCGTGGTATATATACTTCATGACTAGTCTTATTTCCAGTAATAATCTTTGCTCTGATAACATGGTTTGTCAATCTTGTAACTCTTAATCTAGTATCATTACACAAACCCTTGGTTTGATCCAAGCTCCTCAAAAGCAAAATTGGTGTCCTAATCTTTAAACTAATGATATAATTGTGCAGTCCAAATGTGTTTAATGTATTGAGGAATTCTTGTGTAACATGTTGATATGTAGTTTGAATCATTTAGTATTATCAATGCTATAAGAGCTTATATATTATCTTTTTAAGCTTGCAATTTTGAAATTGTTAGGAACAAGACAATAAAAGGGAAAGAGAGAAATAAAGGAGACAAGAATTTAACGTGGTTCAACGTATAAATGTTAATGTCCACGACTACACTAGAAAATATATTTATATTTTGGTGTATCTCTTAAACTTTACAAAGGATTGCTTATATAGCTAAAAAGAGAAGAATATCTCACAATATTAAACGATGTGAGACTAAATGAAGCTCCACAATACTACTAATTCTCTAACTTGGAGCTTGATTTACATTATCCCCTAGTGTAGTTACGTTCATCAACAATTAATCTTGAAGGCCAGTTGAGGCAATAGAAAGCCTTAACTTATTTGTTATGATAGTGTTGGTCAACATATCAATTGGATTCTCTACATTTGGAATCTTGGACAAAGACAAGTCTCCATCTTTTATCAAGTTTCTAATAAAATAATACTTCAATTCAATGTGCTTGCATTTAGAATGAAGAACTATATTTTGAGCAAGATATATAACACTTTGACTATCATTGAATAATGGAGGACCATCTTGCACTTTTCCTAATTCTTTTAGAAGGTTCTTCAACCATATCATATCCTTTGTTGCTTCTGAGATAGCTACATACTCAACTTTATAGGTTGAGAAGGAGACTCTTCCTTGAAGTTTAGACTTCCAACTGATAGTTGTACCACCTAACGTAAAAATGTAATTTGTTGTGCTTTTTCTACTATCCGGATCTCCTTCCAAGTCTGCATCAGAGAACCCTTATAAAGTAATATTGCTTCTTGTAAAAGACAAATGCATCTTTGAAGTGCCTCTCAAATATCTCAATATCCACTTCACACCTTCCCAATGCTTCTTTTTGGGAGTTGACAAAAACCTACTCATAACTCCCACTGCATGTGTTATGTCAGGTATGGTGCAAACCATATCATACATTAAGCTCCCTACTGTAGAGGCATATGACACTTTAGACATGTAAGATTCTTCTTCATCTGTCTAAGAAGATTGCCCTTTGGAAAATTTTAAGTGAGTTCCCAAAGGTGTATTCCTGGTTCTTGCATTTCCAACATTGAATCTGCCATGTGATTTTTCTATATATTTCTCCTTAGATAAGTTCAAAATACCTTTAGATCTATCCCTGGAGATTCTTATACCAAGAATTTGTTTGGCTGGGCCAAGATCCATCATTTAAAAATTTTCTGACAATTATTTCTTGAACTTGTTAGTTTCTGCCATATTAGCTCCTGCAATTAACATGTCATCAACATCTAAAGCAAGGATGATATAAGTGTCAACATATTTTTTCACATAGCAACAATGATCTTCTTCACATATGTGAAAACCTAAGTTTCTCATAAATTCATTAAACTTCTTGTACCATTGTCTCGGTGCTTGTTTCGATCCATACAAGCTTTTATGAAGCTTGCATACAAGATTCTCATTTCCTTCTGCTTCAAAACCTTCTGGTTGTGCCATAAATATTTCGTCCTCAAGATCCCCATGTAGGAATGCAATTTTGACATTTAACTGCTCTAGATGAAGATTTTCTATAGGTACTATACTCAAGATAACTTTGATGGTACTCATCTTGACAATAGGAGAGAAGAATTTTATGAAGTCAATACCCTGTTTCTGTTGGAACCCTTTCACTATAAGTCTAGCCTTATATCTTTTATTGTCGTCTGGTTTTTCTTTTAACTTATAGACCCACCTATTTTGCAAAACCTTCTTTTCTTCTGGTAGGTTGGGTAAAGAACATGTTTTACTCTTTTAAAGAGACTTTATCTCATCTCTTGTTGCTAGCTCCCACTTAACAAATTCATCTTCCTGCATAGACTCAACAAAATGTTCTAGCTCACCAACATCAATCAACAAGTAGTGTAATGAAAGAGAATAATTTTGTGGTGCTACCATTGTTTTGTTAGACCTTCTAAATATGACTTCAGGTGTTTCTGACTCTACTATGTGTTCTAGTTCAGAATCAGGTTCTACCTCTGTATTCCGGCTTTTGTGGACTACATCATTCTCTAAAATTTCTTCTAATGATACTTGCTTTAGCGATGCATTTACCAATTCTACAGTCCTGTCTTTATAGAACATGTTCTCATTAAAAGTAACATTTCTATTTCTGATAATTTTCTTATTTTAGTCATCCCAAAATCTATAGCCATATATGTCAAATCCATAGCCAATGAAATAACATTGTTTTTCCATAGGGTCCAATTTAGTCTTCCCAAAATACATTAGGTAGTCCTAACTGAATTCTCATACATCTTGCTCTCTCATTCAAGGTTCTATTCACTCTTTTTGCCACACTAATCCCGTTAGCTGAACAAAAGTTCTTGAATTCGCTACTGTCATATTGTCCACCATTATCAGACTTCAAACATTTAACCTTTAAACATGTTTGAGTCTCAACTTCCTTGTTTCACCCTTTAAACACATAAAACACATTAGATTTATTTTTAAGAAAATAAACTCATACCTTTCTTGTAAAGTCATCAATGAAAGTTACATAATATTGTGAACGACCAAGGGATTTCACTAGAGCTGGCCCCCAAACATCTGTACGCACCAATTCTAGCATTTCAACTTTAGATGTCTTTCATGTTTTGGAGAAGCTAACCTTTTTATGCTTTCCAAAGATAAATATTCACAAGATCCAACATCAACATGCTTCAAGTTATGTACTTTACCTTTTGAGATCATGAGTTTCATTCCTTACTCACTCATATGCTCAAGCCTTTGATGCCATAAAGAGTAATTGTTGCCAACTTCTACAACTGATCTCATATCCTCATCTGCAATCATGTAAAGAGATCCTTGCTTCGTTCCACGAGCAACAACAAGATTACCTTTCATTACCTTCCAATGCCCATCTTCAAAAGTGATGTAATGCCCTTCATCATCCAACTACCCTATAGATATTAAGTTTCTCTTTAAGGTAGAAATATGTCTGACATTATTCAAAGTTCACACGTTTCCATTAGTGGTTCTAGTGTTAATATAACATCTTCCCACAATATCAAGAGATTTTCCATCTACAAGGTAAACTTTCCCAAATTTGCGAAAAACTAATTCTAAGGTGTAGTAAGAAATGATGCACCTGGGTCCATAATCCATGAGTCAATGAAACTATCTAAACTACATAATAAGGCATCTACAATTTCATTTATTGCTGCATTTGCTGATTGATCATCATCTTGTTTCTTTTTGTCGTTGTTCTTCCTTGAAGGCCAACATTGATTTTAAAGTGACCCTTTTTCTAAAAATTTGAACAAGTGATATCATTTCGTACTTTTGTTTGTGGTCTCCCTCTGGACATTGATCTACCTTAGCCTTGATTATCACTTTTCTGGCTATTTCTTCCTCTATTTTCAGCACTCAATGCTGAACTAGAATTAGAACTGAAAGATTCCACTAAACTTATCCCATGAACATCTTCGCTTAAAATCAAGTCACAGATGTTATTAAACTTCAACTTGTTGTTGCTTGCAAAATTACTAACTACAATAACAGTTGCACCCCAACTTTCCGAAAGAGATTGTTAGCAAAAAGAAGAAGATGAACATCTTGCTTCAATAAAGGATTTTGATGATGATGTTTCATAGAGAAGTGTTGAAGAATTAAAGAAGTGTTTGGTTTCGAGAAATACTTTGAAGAGTCAATAATTTAATTGTTCAAGACTTGTAATATGTGTATTGTAATTAATTTAGTAGTTCAAGAGTCAATAGGCAGAACCCAAGTAGCATAACATTGTGAAAAACTTTTATTTTTCATAAAATATCTCTGTGATAATCGATTATCACTAAGGATAATCGATTATCACAATAAGAAATTATTATTTGAAAATGTTTCTGGAATAATCGATTACCACTTATGATAATCAATTATCAATGACAGTTGCGAACCTGACTGTTAGTTTTCTGACCTAATTTTCAAATGCAAGAGGCTATAAATAATTAGCTTAAAAATAACTTTTCACTAAGAGTATCATAGTTGTGTGCTTAAAGGATACTCTCTTTTTCTGAAAAATAAATTTGTGTTACTTGGTGCTTGTAGGAGAAGTGCTCTTTCTTAGCGTGTTTAAGTGGTGAAGTATACCTACAAAGCAGAGTTAAGTTGTTCATCCTCTTGTGGGTCAAAAGGAGGTGTCTTTCATCTCTTATCTTTTAAGAGAGGTGGCTTCTAATCTCAATCTTTATTTTTCTATTGTAAATTGTTACTTATTAGTAGAAAGGTTAATCCCTCTTTTGGAGAGATTAACAATTGAACATAGGGTCTTTTTGCTCCGAACCAGTATAAAAATTATTCATGTAATTACTCTTCTTCTTATTCTACTTTAGTTATTTGCTTTTGAACAACATTAATCTTTTGTTTTTATTCAAAGAAATTTTTAGTTTCATCAAACAAATTTTTGAAACAAAAAATCTGTTAAAAAGAAAGCAAATTTTAATTAGAATCCATTCACCCTCTTCTTGGTTTTTGTCCCACCCTCTAATCATTTCGTTGCGCATTTTTCTACAGAGATAATAATAAGATTAATGCTTTCACCTCATTATCAAAAGTTAACTACGCAATAATTGTATTAAATTCGTTAATATGATGGGTAAACGAGTTGCCTTCACCCATTTTGAGGTTGATAAGTCTGTGAATCAAATACACTTTATTGACTGTAGAGGGCTTCTCATACATGTCTGACAACGTCTACATCAAATATTTGGTTGTTTTCTCGTTCATGATGTTGAACGCAACATTCCTTGCTAATGTTAACCGGATCACACCAAGGGTCTGCCGATTTAACAACTCCTAATATAGGTAGTCCTCTATCTGCATCTTCCGGAACCTGAAGTCACTGCCATCAAATTTCCCAATTTTCACCTTCCCTTCTTCATTGTCATTGCTCCCACCGCTTTCGAAAAAAGCTCCCATGAATTCTCTAAATCGAGATTCCCAAGAAAAAAGGAAACCAAACATTTTCAAATGTGGAAGATCAGACAAAATTGCAACCAAAAAGCATACTAAGAAATTGACTCATGATACCAGTTGTTAGGAACAAGACAATAAAAAAGAAAAAGAGAAATAAATGAGACACAAATTTAACGTGGTTCAGCGTACAAATGCCTACATCCATGACTACAGTAGAAAGTATATTTCTATTTTGGTGTATCTCTCAAGCTTTACAGAGGATTGCTTATATAGCTAAGAAGTGAACAATATCTCAAAGTATTAAACAATGTGAGACTAAATTAAGCTCCACAATACTAACAAAAATGAGTTAGTCTAAGGTGTTGATGTGTATAGACATAGTTAACTGTTAAGTTGAATGACGTACTTGGAATTAATGATAAAGCATAACTATTTATTTAATTCGTAGTTTCAATTCTGCTTGCTAGAATCGCTCTGGACTGCAAAAGGTTGTAATCACAATAGTTATGCATGAGGTTTGAGTATGTGTTGCAAATTATAACTTTAGTTAGATCATCAAAGTCCAAGATTACAAACTTTGATGAAACATGAATTTTTACTAAACCATCAATATTAGGTTTAGATAATTTTCCATCTTCGAAGCAAATAATTTTGATGACATCACAACATATCTCACCAACAACTTTGCAAGTGGGAAGGACAAATATTTTATTCCTTATATATCTGGGTAAGTGAAGTTTGTAAACTTCAAAGTTCCATATGTGATTTTAATATATAACAATTAAGTTATTATCAATTTCAGACACCATTGGCAGCTACTTATTGTTTCCCTACCAGAGAGTTATGTTGTATGGTTTTGCTCATTACACAAGTCTCCTCCCAAACATCTCAGACAAGCAGTTGATTGGTAAGAACCTCAATGTTTGGACTTTCTTTGTTCTATAAATGAATGCTAAAGCCTTTTTTTATAGTTCCATTGCAGCACGTATGATGTTGGTTGGGAATCAACTGCTAACGGTAGAAAGCTTACATGGGTTGCTCTCAAGGTTTGACATATGCTAAAGCCATACTTTCTTATAGTTGTTTTGTTTACAATTGTGATGATATATTGTAG
The DNA here is from genome assembly GCF_018835915.1 of Vigna umbellata. Next base: position 12,858 of record NW_025909128.1, read on the forward strand.
TGTAACAGACAGAGTGAGTCATATGAGTCCGGATACTACGTAATGTATTGGATGACCCACATTATTCGTGTCCATATCACAATGGCTGGGAAACTATAATATTTAGATTTAATGAATTTTGTTTTTCTCCACCATTTGGAATTCATATACACTAATTAATATCATGTGTCTTGTGTAGAGATTCAAGACTTCTACTCCACTTCCTGAGAAGCCACTTACATACCTAAGGAATGCACTTGCAAAGCATTTAATTAGATTATTCAATAGTTCATAATTATTAGAATATAAAATACATTAGGACATTTTGATTTATAGTTATTAGACTTTGTACATTATCCTTTAAACCTCGTGTTGTTAAATATTGATTTTGTGTTGTATATATTGTATTTTATATATAGGTTTGTTTTTGTGATAATCGATATCACAAAAACAGACTTACTATTAAAAAAATTCCAGGAGAATAGACCTCGGTTGTGACCAGAACCAAGGTAGAATGTTTGTCTATGGCCTTGATTCAACCACAACCGGTGCCATATGGTGCACGTGATATTTTAAAAAAAAAATACAAAAGGATTTGGCATCGGTTCTAGCCTAAACCGCTGCCATTAGTCCACGTTATTACCTCGTTTCAACTGAGGTGATAACCCCTCCCCCCCCCCCCCCCCACTTTTTTTTTTCTTCTTACTACTTTGGGTGTAGGGGAACCGAAGCAGAACCCTTTGACATATTACCTCGGTTTGAACCGAGGCGAAAGGTCCCCCACCTTTATACCTTGGCGGTATATGCCTCGGTTCGAAAGCCAAAGCCTATTGTCAAAACCAACCGATGTCGTTTCCCTTCGCTGCACTAGTGATTTAGAGAATTGCTTAATTTATTTTTCTTTGTTGTTGTTTGAATGACCTTGTGATAGACACATGTTTTTTCATATAGTATTTGACAATGATACCATAGGCATGAAACATTTATAGTTGCATGTAGAATATCTGATTTGATTCCTCCTAGAACTACTGGAAGGATATTTCTTAAATCACCACCAAATACTCTTACCTTACCTCTAAAAATTGTGTTATTTTATTTTTCTATTCTCATTGTCACTTAAACTTATGTCCAAAGCCTTAAAACAATATTTGTGTGCCCTTAAAACAATATAGAAAAGCCCTAAATCCCAAACCAAGACGCACCACCAAAATCATAGAGCCATAACGAGATCTCCTCCAAATCAAAAATTTCGCTACCACCACTATAGTGCCATCTTCGACTATCACGACAACACTTTGACATTGCCACCATCTCATAAATGCAACTCACTAGGAGAAATCAACCATCACAAAAACATCAAAATCGCGCCACCACAAACTTGAAAACATGATGAACCATGAAACTCGTATATGCATTTCGAGCCACATATCATTACTCATCCTTCATGCCACCACTATTCAAAAACACGAAACCCTAAATAATAGCACAATCACAAAACAAAATAAAACAGGTTTTTTAACCGCAAATAAGTAGATGATTTTATTCCAATAACCTTGATTAATTCAATTAAATTCGACTCACACAATATATAACAAGCCATGTAAGCAAAAATTGAACAATTAATTCAAATACTTCCAACGTGTACACTTTGTCGTTAAAAATTCATATGACACCATGAAAAATTTCCAAAATGAACATAAATTACCAAAACTAGGACCACATTGAACATCTAAAAAAAAATGAGTCTCACATAAAATCGACAAAAATAGAAACCAATAGATAGAGTATTTAAGTCTAAAATGTATGAGCTAATTTTAGTTTATTAAAATTTATCACTATAGAAATTGATGATAACAATAAATAGGCAATACGTGTGAATGAATTGTAGTTTGCTTGAAGTAGATGTTGTTTATTGACATTGTAACCTATTTCTGCATAAATCAACCTGTTTCCTAACTGACTTGTTATAAACCCATTGGGATAAGGTATAGATGGGTAGTCATTTAGGCTCTTTCCATTTACTTCTAGCAATTTCTCTATTTCTATTGAAGTAAGATTTCGTAATCGTTCAGAGGCTAGGGATAACTATACAAAAAAAATCATTTTAGTTAAGCTCTACAAATTGTTAAAAATGATACAGAGTGAGAGAATTTGTCATACCTGACATTGCAATCCTTCTTTGCTCATTATATAGAATTCCATCCAAAAGCCATTCTCAAATGTTGTTCCACAATTGTTCTGGTTTGTTTATACTATTGACAATAGTATTGTTACAAATATTCTGAATCATTTGATAGGATTCTTTAGGCCATTCTCAAATGTTTCATATACAATCCTATCAACAATTTTGATATCTTCATATGATAAAGGACCTTTGACAACTATCAACATTCTTCTTAATTAGAAATATTCACTTGTAATTAGACGTACATATACGAGTCTTTCGATGGTGTTTCCTTTCTTATTTGAAGTCCAACATCCGTCTCTTTTGACACATATAAACTTCGATACAAATTGTGTGTATGTTAATTCTCCATCCTCGTAGTATGTATTATTACATTCCATCCAACTTGTAAACATTGATTTTGTAACTCATGGCCTAACAATGAGTTTTTCAATATTATCCTCATCTTTAAAGTATATTAATTGTTTGCCAATAAGATGGAAAAATAATCTCTTTACCGTTGGATTTCTGCCATGAATAGGAAATGAAAAAACAATTGTTTATGAAGCTTTACATGGAGATACATATTGACAATCAATGTATTGTTTGATCTCATCTATGTGTTAAACATTGGTGTCTATAAATGGTTTATTAGGAAAAATTGTTGTTGTTGTTCTATCATATCCCTTATTAATGTACTTGAATAAGTACTTTATTGATGTACTTTGGTTATACCATTCAATGTTGATATGTGCTTGGTACTTCAAAAGTAAATTTGGGTTGTAAGGAACTACAAAAAAATATCTAATGCAATGCCTTACTTAACCACAATCACTCCATTGTCTCTTCTTTTGTAATATGCATAACTGTTGAAAGGCTTTTTGGTCGCACAAAAAGTCAACAAACCCTAGTCCCCACTAATGTAGTATAGGGCAACCAGGGAATCAATCCGTAGACTCAGCTAATTAAGATTAAAGTATATGATTAAGGTCTTGTTTTTATTTACTAAATATTTACTATTAAACTAGGTGGGAACAATTAAAATGAATGAAACTAAAATAAAAGAGTTGAAACTAGTCTAAACTAACATATGTTTAAAAGAATAAAGAATTTGAAATGTACTGAAAGAGAACAAAATAACAATATCAAAACAGCAACAAAATCTACTTACTACAACTTCCTACAATCTAAACAGAACTCAAATGCTAAAATGAATAAGGAAAGAATATCTTTGAAACATAAATGCATAACAGAAGCAGAACCTAAATCTAAAAGAATGCATTAACAATCAAGATATATTTCTAAACTAAGCATCAAATCCTACTCTAAACAGAATTAACTAATAACAAAAATGCCAATATTATTCTCAAATAAAACTGAAATCAAATTAGCAAACACCTAAACTAATGAGTAGAAACATTTTGGTTGATTAGAATCGTGAATTAGAATAAAAAGTGCCAATTTTAGTGTAGAAAAGCAGTCATTTACAACTCAAAAAGACATCCTCGACAGTCATACCCACTGTGTGGTATTTAAGTTCCAAATTAGAACCTAGATTGGGTAAATGTCCACTTACTATACCAAATCACAGCAAGTTCAAATCCTACTTCATCACCAAATGCAAAACCTAATCTAAATGCAATTGAAACATGTAATATACTCTAAAACATGCAAAACTCTAATTAAAATGAAATAACAGAAACAAAATACTAATACATTGTTTTTCTTTCATTAGACTCATCTCCAAACTCGAGAAAACATCTCAGTATGTCATGCTCACTGTGGAGGCATGTAATTCCCTAAGGAATTTCAACTATGTGGAGTAACATGGTCTAAGTCATATTTTTTTATACAACACAACGAGAAAGACTCTCACATCATCAATCAAGAACACAGAAATAATGAGAAAAATCAAGATAATAGAATCAACAAACACTCAACACATAAGAACATAAAAAATGAAAGTATTATTAACAAGAAACGAGAATACACGAAAATGTACCGAACAAACGAGGCGCAAGAACATGAGAATTTGAATTCACTATTGAAAGTGCGATAGAACCCTAGAATCTGCGTCCTCTCTATCTACTCCTAAGACTAAAATGTAAACTAGAAAACTCAGTGTCTCGTCTCCGTGAAAGTGTATAAAGTGTGTAGTAGTCTATATGGCAGAAACAAACCCCTTTATATAGGGTTATAGAAAAAATAAAGAAAAATAAAAGCGGGGAAAGGAAATAGAAACTTGCTTGGGATGCTTATTCTTCTTCATCGGACGATCATTATTTATCTGCTTCCTTGCTTTTTTTCTCTGGCCGTTTGATCCCCACCAACGGGCAGCTCCGGTCATCTTCTCCGGGCAGGTAATGCGCTCCAGCTTGGCGTCGTCAACTTTGGTCAGGACGCCTCTTCTCTTCGTCTCGCACAGGAGCCCTAGCTTTGGTGTTTGTTTCCACTCAAGTGAATTGCTCAAGAATGCTCTCTTTCTCTGCCAAATGGATTACAAAACTGAGACCCCCAAAAGCAACTGCTACCAAGACGCACCAAAATGGCGTCGTTGCACTTAAAGCCCAAAATTCCAACAACAATGACCCAATATTTCAGCCTAATGCATTAGCAGCTTCTACTCTATTACAGCGGCCCAAACCAGCAAAGGTGCACCCTAATGCTCTTCAAATCAGCAGCTGTGCATTTGGAAAATGATCAAACTATTCCTAGGGCAATAGCAGCACACCAAAACGGTGTCGTTCAACTCAATCTGCAAGCCCAATTAGTGCAGTCCAATTTCAGCGACAGGTTCAATCCTAGCAGAAACCAATTGCTTCAACGTCAGCTTCCAATAGTAGCGGCCTAGTATGTGCTTTTCATTATCCCAATTAAATTGCAGCCCAAAGAAACCAGGGCCCAAATCTGCAGCAAAAAGAGATCAATTCAAACTTAAAGAGAAGAAAATTTAACAATTAAAAGAAAGAATTTTTTTTATTAAAATATTTTTTAAAAAAAAATTAATTTTCTAATTATTAATAAAAACTAAAAATTATATCTAAAAACCTAATTTTAACTAAATTTATACAAAACTAAAGAATTCAAGGAAAAACCTAAAACTAGCCTAATTCTAAACNGTCGTTGCACTTAAAGCCCAAAATTCCAACAACAATGACCCAATATTTCAGCCTAATGCATTAGCAGCTTCTACTCTATTACAGCGGCCCAAACCAGCAAAGGTGCACCCTAATGCTCTTCAAATCAGCAGCTGTGCATTTGGAAAATGATCAAACTATTCCTAGGGCAATAGCAGCACACCAAAACGGTGTCGTTCAACTCAATCTGCAAGCCCAATTAGTGCAGTCCAATTTCAGCGACAGGTTCAATCCTAGCAGAAACCAATTGCTTCAACGTCAGCTTCCAATAGTAGCGGCCTAGTATGTGCTTTTCATTATCCCAATTAAATTGCAGCCCAAAGAAACCAGGGCCCAAATCTGCAGCAAAAAGAGATCAATTCAAACTTAAAGAGAAGAAAATTTAACAATTAAAAGAAAGAATTTTTTTTATTAAAATATTTTTTAAAAAAAAATTAATTTTCTAATTATTAATAAAAACTAAAAATTATATCTAAAAACCTAATTTTAACTAAATTTATACAAAACTAAAGAATTCAAGGAAAAACCTAAAACTAGCCTAATTCTAAACAATTAAAAAGAAGATTTTTAACCTAGAAAAATATGCAAATCTAGAGTGTTATCAATAACCTTCTTTATTAATTGTAGTTTCATCCTAGAACTTCATAGGAAAATATCTATAACATGTTCCATTTTTTGTACATGGTGATGATCTTTTAGTTGCTGCACACTTTGATTGATTATTTTTTATAAAACTTAGTCTTTCAAATTCTAACATTGTATATCCATCTACAAAATTTTTTTGAAAAAACATTCTTGATCTGAGTAAAGTACATGTTTCTCCCTTCCTTGTCTACATATAAAAAGAAAACCACTCTTTTATTGTCAAGCGTGTCCTCTTTCTGGTTCTTGCACATCATGTATCACGATGGCTGATATGATGCCTATATCCATCTTCACCATAAGGAAATAGCAATGGATATTGAAATCCTAGATAATCATTTATTCTTTGGAGTTTTCCACATCTATTCTCCATTATAATATTCGTAGGTGATCCACTATCAACATCGCCTACTATTAATACAACAACCCTAAAAACATTGGAAATATTATAAATTCGATTATCTTTACTTTTGTTTGCAATGAGTCTCAATTTCAGATCATCAAAAAGGTTGGCGCTTATTTCTATCTCTTACCATTCTAAAAGATTTTGCATGTACATTGTACTTGTCCAACATATCTGTTAGTTGTTTTACAATCTACACATCTACATGGCTTGGATATTTGCAAACATGAATGCAATAAATTAAGTTACAGGTCCAATATGTTCATTCAATAATCTTGTGTAGAATACAATTATTACTAAAATTAAAATGTCACTTAGAGACTAGATTATGTTACGTAACTCATTGTTAGTATCATTGATATATAGTTGGAAAACTATGGCATCATAGCAACTGGAGGAAGAAAACTTCATATTCTATGGCAAGATTGTCCAGGAATTCTCAGATTAGGTGGCCCTCTATCATTATTTATGGATCTATCTATCTTTGGTATAGGAGATGTGAATGAAAACATCATGGTTGTAAGTTCTACTATTTTGTTCGTAATTTTTACTCTACATAGATTGTGTATCACTAAGCATCTTGTGAAATGTAGATGGAGGCTCTTTTAAAAGTGGGAGCATCTTGTGAAATGTAGATGGAGGCTCTTTTAAAAGTGGGAGCTGACTTTTCCATTTCTGCAACATAGTTGAAAGTTTGGAATTGAAGGATGTTTATCTTTCTTAATTCTTTCTTGATACCACATATGAACTTTTCAATGTTGAAATTCATATATAGGATCACTTATGTAATTGTATCCCTTGGATAAAAAAAAGTGATTTTTAGTGTACAATGGTAAAAATGTTTAAATATAAGCTATTAGAAATATGAACTTTGTAGGATGTTATGTTTGAATATGATGGAATAGCCATGATAGGGTTTTCACTGAATTCATCTTCAGAAGTTGAGTGTAAATCATTTGATATATGTGGTCAAGTATAAGAATAAAATTATCAATGATAGCTATTACTAAGGATAAAATAGTGAGGAATATGAAATATCTAAAGTCGAATACGTTAAAGAGAAATCATTAAGTATCTTTTGCTTCATCACTAAATTTTTAAGCACACTTGCTCTCTTGAGGTTCTAAATGTTGTGTGACATAATCAAACTTATTCAATAGTTTTGCCTATATGAAATATTGTGTGAAACATTTTTACTTCTGAGAATACTAAGATGACTAGATGCTTGTTGAGTATGATTTTCTCTAGATATACTCTTTGTTGAGAAACTTGGTTAAGGACCGCAAATGTTATGTCAAAAGTGGTGTGCTAGATGTCTTGTTGTGAAGATATTGATATTTTTTACTGCAGTTGCAGTGTCCTTTAATTCTTGTCCTCCGTTTAATACATAACTTTTTTTCTTTTCATTCTTGTCATAGAAAACTTATCCCTATTATTAAGATTTTCCTTTTCCAAAGATGATTGGAGCAAGGTATACATATTGCATAAAACTTTTCTATCTAGTACAATATAATATTCGTTAGAAAAAAATGATAAATAGAACAATAATTATAATATTTCCAAAATCAAGTGAATAAAAGTCGTATTCCAAAAGAAATCAATCAATAGTGTGAATAAGGTTTTATACTTTTGAACTTTAGATATTATGCTACTGCATTTTCTTGCAATCAATAATGTCTACATAACTGGATTAAGTCGGTGAAACAAGTAGAGTGTCTAGATTATTCAGTGGACCAAGTGAACGTCTTAAAAAGCTAAAAGAGGAGCTTAGGTAGCTCGGTAGAGCATATAGATAACTCCATTGAGTTCTCCTGATGCTCCACTAAACTCTCAGCATGCTCCACTTACCTCTCCTCGTGCTCTACCAAGCCCTCTTCATGGTTCATCAAGCTTTTCTCTTACTCCAGTGAACTTTTCTCAGGTTCCACCAAAATGTAAGAAGGAAAAAGGAAAAGAAATAAGAAAAAACATAATAACAAAAATAACAACATATTAAAACGAAAAAATACAAGAAAAAAAAGAATAATACTGGGCCTTATGAAAGATGAAATGAAGGAAGCAAAAGCAAAACTAAAACAATCCTAAAATTATAAGAAAGTGAATACATTAAATGAAACATTTAGAAAATAAAAAGGACTTCAAATCATTGTCCTTCATATACACTACTCCCGCCAAATCAAGAAATAACCTAATTTTGATATATCTCTTCCTCTATCGAAAAAAAATCTCAAAAAAAGGCATGAAAGCAAACCACGGAGATGACAATTAAACCTAATAAATGTACATGTGTCATTATTTTAGATGTGGCATTTCGAGATTTTTCCTAAGGTATTATTTTCTCACATAGACAGATGATTTAATATTGAGTTTTGATCATATAATTTTTCAATATTTTCTTTCTTTAAATTTATATTTCAAACCATTATTTTTAAACTTTTTAAACAAGATTATTATTTAATGTTTAAAAAATTTAAAATATACTGTTGGTAAACAAAATTAAGATAATTGAATAATAGTTATAGTATTATTAGGCTTAATACCTCTTTTGGTCCCTCGAAAGGGGAGGAATGTTCAAGTGCGTCTTACGTTTTTTAAAAAGTTAAATGTGGTCCCAACTTGTGAAAAAAGTGTGCAATTAAATCCTTTTTGGTCACAACGTTAATTTTTTAACGATGTAACTGACAGCATGGACTGAACAGTACGACATGTCTATTTTATGTGAATGTTGGCTTTCTGAGGTTAAATGACGTGTAAAAAAAATATTTTGAGGGGTAGGGGTTGTTTGCTCTGTATTGAAGAAGATGCAGATGTTGATGGAAGACTGGCGATGAAGGATTTACTTGCAGGTTCGAAGAGTTCGCAACGGGTGACTTTTATCATACCCATTTAGGTTCAACTTCACGCCCCATCCTACCCATCCTACACAATGCATCAAGTTCATTCTCAACCACTTTCAATACCAATAGATACCCAACATCAAGATACCAACTCGTGATCTTCATCTAATCTCAAGATTTTCTTTCATCTGCACAAAAAAATGGATCAAAGCACAAACAAATCCCTCAAATTCAGTACATTCAACCCAAGAATACATCCCCAATCTCCCAATTTCCACTTAGTTGGCAAACTCTAAACTAGCCATCCCAACCCCCATCCACATCATGTCTCCACCGCAACCGTGAAGCTCCCATCGCCGTCGCTCACCACCCAGCTTACCGTCGCCAGCACACTGTTGTAAGTCGCGTGACCGCGACCCCAAACCCTTGCGCCATGACTGTGACCGCGACCCCAAACCCAAAGCCCAAACCCCAAACCACCACCAAGCTTACCGTCGCTGGAGACATGGTGTCTCCGGCCTGCTTCTCGTTCTTCTCGGGAGGCCAAACGACCAACACCTTAACTCGCGGCAGGTCACCTTGCCACCTCCTAAAGGCCTCCCTTCTCTTGCTCATTCTCACGGAGGAAACCCTAAGAGGGGTTTGGGCTTGGCCCATCTTCAACGCAAGCAAGTAGCTCTATTCTCTGTCAAAATATTTTTTTTTAAAATTTAAATTTTACACGTCACTTCCACGTAATGACATAAACTAGACACGTAATTATGTTTTGTCCACGTTGTTAGCTGTACCATTAAAAAATTAACGCCGTGACCAAAAAGGATTTAATTGCACACTTTTTTCACAAGTTGGGACCACATTGAACTTTTTAAAAAATGTAGGACGGACTTGAACATTGCCCCCCTAAAGAGGGACCAAAAGAGGTATTAAGCCTTATTATTATTATTTTAATATCACATAATCTTGAATTGAGTCTATCCTGGTACATTATTCATATTATGTTTATTTTATAATTTAGACATTTATAAATTCAATTACAACATTAGTGTTACAAATGATAATATGTACAATATGCTTGTTATGCTTATTTATAACTTATACATTTATAAATTTAATTTTAATATTAGTGTCACAAATCATAATATGTCCAATATTCTTGATATGCTTATTTATAACTTAGACATTTATAAATTCAATTCTAAAATTAGTGTCAATAATCATAATATGTACAATATTCTTGATATGCTTATTTATAACTTAGACATTTATAAATTTAATTCCAATATTAATGTCACAAATCATAATAGGTTAATGAATGTATAAACATCACTCCACAACCAAAAGTAAAGAAGAGCAAAACCTAACATGTTCATATTTATTGCCACAAAGAAGATAAAGGGAGAAGAAAGTGAATTGGACCAAAAGTTGACACTTTCAGGCCCCTTAAGTCCATCATTTTTCCTCCTCTTTTCCAATTTAATCTTCCAAAACACTACTCCATTATTATAAGTTTTTAAGTAAACCAAGTGAGAAAGACAACAATAACATATTAATCACCCATTTTGAGAATACATTCGTACATATGACTACACCAAATTTAGGATTTATGGCACAAAGATTGCACATGGAATTTGAAATAATGATCATGAAAGGTTGAAGGTTGTCGAGTTGAGGTTGGTTCATGGGTAAAAATGGGTTGTCATGGATCTAAGGTTGGACCGGATTGTTATGAGTTGAAGGTCGAGTCTGGTGGACATAGGTTGAAAGTTGAAATAGACCGATTTAAATCGAACGTTGAGACAAGAAAATTTAAGACTAAAATTGATTTCAAGTGAAGTTTTCATGTTTTTATTAATTATTGTTCATATGTTCAATAATATATCTAAAAACTTAATATTTTTTCATGTTTGAAAAAAAGTTCACTAGATATTTTAGCGTTTGTGATTTTTTTTCAGTTGGAACATTTTAATCTTTTTTAGCTCTACTTCATGTAGCTCAGACCAAAAATTTTATGCTGGTCAAATCGATTATTCTATTAGTTTAATACTTTCTTTTATAAAAAATTAAATTAAATTAGGCATACTAGGAAGAATTTATTAACTAATTCATATTTCACATGTCTTACAAATCTAAAAATAAAAAGTTTTGAAAATTTTAAAGAAAGGAAAATATGCTTTAAACAAATATATAACAAAACGAGATTGTCCTATTCTATTGTCTTCTACTATATTCTAAATAAAAGAAAAATAAAATAAAAGTTAAACGCTAAAAAAATGAAGGAAATGTGATTACAAATATTTCAAAGAGATAACGAATTTATAAAATGAAATAAAATAAACGAAACTTTAATTTATATTTAAAATATAACTTAGAATGTTAATCTTCATCATTTTTAAATACCATTTATATTAAACATCTAAACAGGCTCTTTGAAAAACCTTTTATTTTAAAAGTTTTTAAATTTTAAAAACTAACAAATAATTTTTACTTTCAGTTTTAATTTTAATTTAAAAATTGGTTTTAAGTAAGAAATACATCAAGGAGGATATTCTAGTGAAACATTTGATACAAGGGAATAGTTATATCTTATTTTATTGCTAAAAGTGTTATTAAGAAGAACAATTATTTTTTTATCGCAATAAATAATCAAATAAAAAGGATATTTTAATGTAGTGAATTTTTTTACTTTACTTTAGAAATATTAAATTCTCACTCTTTTTATAGATATAGCTGAATAAAAAACTTAACTAAAATTTATTTTTCTCTAAAAAAGTATTATATATAAAAACTAAACCATATATACAAACACATTGTTGAATTTCAATTTCAAATGAACTAAATAAAATCTCATAAGAAACCTTTCATCACCATAGATACCATCAAACATAATCTAATTCAAAAGCTTGGTTATTGGCAATGGTAACACATGGGAGTAGTATTTATGACGGTTTGAGGCACAAATAGTTTATGTTTTCTGTAACGGACGTTATTTCCGTTGCTAATACTTCTGAACTTTTGACTTTTTACATTCAACAAATATTACACAGAATCAGATATTTTTTGTTTGCTACTTTCAAACATTCCAAAACCCAATCATTATTTTCCTTCTTGTCCTCGGTTAAAGGACTGCTCATGTAATATTTTAATTCACTTTTTTAAAAGCATCAAAGTTAACGTCATTTATTTTATAGTTTATTATTTTTTATTAAAACAACTTGAATTATTATTTGAAAAAATTATATTAAGAGAAAAATTAAATAAAATAAATAGTAGGATAAATTTTAAATTTAAAAACTGATGGTATTTTAGATGTAGCTAAGATTTATTAAAGACATTTAATTTTAAGTATAACTAAGCCTTTTACGGTCTTTATTGTTACACATGTACGCTAAATGTTTTTATGTCCAGTTCTCACATTTTAAATATATTAATGCAAAATTGATTTTGAACTTAAGATAAATTTTCTTTATTTTATGAAATAAATGTTGTTGGACTAATATTCGTTCAGTTTAAATTTTAATATACTCTCTTTGACTTTTATGTTTCATACCGAAATTAAGAAATGAGATTTAATTTTAGATTTTTAATTTTTTTTAATCATTTATATCAATTAAACAAAGAAAGAATTAAATATATTTTGATTTTGGAGATATTAAATTTATTATTCTCAATTAATAAGTATGAAAAAAAAAAAGGAGAGAGAGAAAAGCGTTCCTTAACTTAACTTGGTAGAAGTTATCAGTGGGACCAAGCTGAGAGATCCATTTCAACACCCTGCAATACAATGTAATGTAATGCATCTTCTTCTTCCTCGTCGAATCTTCGAAATCATAAACCTTTCCCTCTCTTTCCTCAAACAATTATTGTTTTTCACCGAACTTCCTTAATTCTCTGGTGCACCTTCTATTTGTATTAACAACATTATCCAAAAATTTCCCAATAATTCTTCACGCGATCAGTTTCAATTCAGCATTTCTTTTCAATGTTTTCTTGTGTCGTCTGTGTGCAATCAATTCCCCTTGGGCTAAATTCATCTGGGGTGTGACCCTTTTGAATGAAAGATCAAATCTTGAAGTTAAACCGATAATTCAACATCAATGGACAATTCTGGGTCTTCACAACCTCCATATGGGTATCCAAACCCTTATTTGTACCCTGGCAACACCCCTCCATACCCTCCTCCTGATCCATATGCACCACCACCATATCCATATCCATATCCACCAAATGCTCCAGATACCTTCAACTACTCATACCCCCCACCTTCTCCACCACCCTCAGCACCCTATTCTAGCCACACATACCCTCCTCCTCTTCATCCTCCACCACCACCTCATGATTCCTTTGCCTTTTCTATGCCTCAATCACCCAATACTTATCCTTACCCTCACCAAGATCCTCCAGAATGGAGTAACACAGGAGGTGAAGTACCTCAAAGTAGTGATAGTTATAAGCCTCCTGCCGTTTCTATTTACCCTCCTTTGGATGATCGCATGAGCATTGTCAGGATGTCTGAAACCACAAATGCACTTCCATTGTTGACTCGATCCCCTTCAATTTCAAATTACTTTAAAGATGAGTTTTATGGACTCTCTGTCTACTCCCCCTCAGATTTGGATAAAGAGGACCCTACTAGACCTTCTGTTCAATCTGATGACTCAATGAGTGATCACAGCTTGCAGATTGTCCCAATTCAGAACAAAGCGTCTCTGCCAGTTCTGCTCCTGCATGGGAATTTAGATATTTGGGTTCATCGAGCCAAACACCTTCCAAACATGGACATGTTCCACAAGACTTTGGGAGATGTATTTGGGAAGTTGCCTGTAAATGTCAACAAGGTGGATGGAACGGTGAGCCGGAAGATTACCAGTGATCCTTATGTAACAGTTTCTGTGTCTAATGCTGTTATTGGGAGGACTTTTGTGATTAGCAATAGTGAAAACCCTGTGTGGGAGCAACATTTCTATGTTCCTGTTGCACATCATGTAGCTGAAGTTCATTTTGTTGTGAAGGACAGTGATGTGGTGGGTTCGCAGCTCATTGGTGTTGTGGCAATTCCAGCTGAAAAGATATACTCAGGGGAAAAGATACAAGGGAGCTACCCTATTCTGAATAGCAGTGGGAAGCCATGTAAGCCAGGTGCTATCTTGATATTATCCATTCAATACATTCCAATAGAGAAACTTATCACTTATCATCAAGGAGTTGGAGCTGGTCCTGAATATCATGGGGTTCCTGGCACGTATTTTCCATTGAGGAAAGGTGGAATGGTAAATCTATATCAAGATGCTCATGTTCCAAGTGGTTCTCTACCAAATGTTAAGCTTAACCATGGCTTGTATTACAATCATGGAAAGTGTTGGAATGACATCTTTGAAGCCATACGTGCAGCTCAGAGATTGGTTTACATTACGGGGTGGTCTGTGTGGCACAAAGTTAGGTTGGTAAGGGATGCTGACAATGCAACAGATTCCACCCTGGGTGAACTTCTTAGGACTAAGTCATCGGAGGGAGTCAGAGTGCTTCTACTTGTATGGGATGACCCTACATCAAGAAGCATTCTTGGTTACAAAATGGTTTGTAATGTTTCTTTTACGTTGCCTATTACTGTATTTCTGTTTTGGGGAGGATTAGGTGTGTTTGGTTTATTGTGTGCAGTCATTCCAAGTCAGTTGAACAAGAAAGTATGTGTTACAAATGGATTAATTTGAAACTGATATCCAATGTAGAACATGGTTTGCAAATGTCTGCATGTGGAAGTTTTTGCTGCATATTGTTATCATAATTAAGTCATTCTATTTCTTTTGGAATTTTTTTCATTGTGACAAGTGACAGCTTTGAAACTAATGATGGAAAAAATTGGATTGATGTTGGTTATTGTGAATAGAAACTTAAGAACGTAAAAATTGTCCAGGAGTTGATTGTATATTTAACAAGGGCAAGTGGGTTCACTATTCATCTTCGAAGCCGCACTCTAAATTTTAGGAGAATCGCAGCATCTCATTATTTTTGAAGGATTACTGTCATTCATTCTACACTTTATTTTCATCTGTTGTTTGTAATTTTGTAGTCCTTAGTTAATTCTGAGAATATGCTACTTATAATTTCCTTTTCTGTTGTCTTCCTTCTTTCTATAACATGTATCATTTCTCGTATGAAATAATACAGAGATGAAACGGCTTTCTTCATACTCTGGTCATAGTTCAGTACCACTTAGTAAAAGCTCTGTTTTTGTCTTTCCAATGGACTGACATGGGCCTAAATAGGTCAGAGCTATCTTCAAATCAATCTCTGTTTGCAGTTGGATATGGGACTTTATATATATTGGCTTGTGGTTTTTCTTTTCCATATAAAATTAATCTGTCTTCAAGTAATACTAACAATAGGTAACTTTCTATTGACCTAATCTAAATGATTGTTTCCATATGGTATGTGATCTTGCAAAGTCATTATTTTTTCCTTGTTTAATAACATTTCTAGCTTGATTTATGAAGTATACTTTATTTTAATTTTAAGACTCTTAAACAAATTCTGGTTTTTTCATTGAAATCTTAGTTTTATGATATGATTTTATTTTAATTATGCAAACTTATTCTGTTTTACATTCAGGATGGTGTAATGGCAACTCATGATGAGGAAACTAGACGATTTTTCAAGCACTCTTCTGTGCAAGTGCTGCTTTGTCCTCGCTTTGCTGGAAAACGACATAGCTGGGCCAAACAAAAGGTGATTTTACAATGATTTAAAATATTTTTATTTACTGGAACAGTTGATTCATTGTCTTAAAAGATTTTAAACAATCTCCTCCTGTTCCAGTTCGGTATACTTTATGATGGACATACTACTACTGATGGGGTGGTTCCATTTGGTAGTTTGCCTAACTTCTTGTCATGAATGTCAGAATTTATGACAAGGTTTAGTTTCAGTAGCTGTTTCTATATCTGCATCTTTGCATTGGTTCTCTGTATATATACGTTCACATACTTCTACAATTTCAGTTTTAGAGTTCCAAAATAATTTTTTTCTTTCTAATTATCAGGAAGTTGGAACAATATATACACATCATCAGAAAACTGTAATTGTGGATGCTGATGCTGGAAATGACAAAAGAAAAATTGTGGCATTTATTGGTGGACTGGATTTGTGTGATGGGCGATATGATAATCCTTACCATCCTCTCTTTAGGACACTGCAGACACTGCATAAGGATGACTATCACAACCCTACTTTCACGGTAGTATATTTGTTTGGTTGTATTATTACTAGATTTTTCCATCAATCATTTCGTAAGCAACAAAAGTAAATGCTTAAATTAAAGCCACAAAGTTCTATAACTCCATTTTTTTGTAGTTCTTGAAGAAACTAAATTACAACAAAGAAACCAAATTATTGCCACTCATATGTAGAACATCACATATAAATAAGAGCTGTCAAAATGGGTTATCCGGCCTGACCCACCAAGAGTTGGTAACTTGGTGGACCAACCTAGCTCACTCATTGGTGAGCTTTAGAAATATGAGTTTGGCCCACTAGTATTGGTAGATTAAATAGATTGGCTCACTCAATTTAAAAGTTGCAAATTTTTAATTTTGGTGTTTTTTTACTTCAATCTATTTTTTTCTAATATGAAAGTTGGAAGCAAATTCCAAATTATCGGAATAACCTTCACAAAAATATCATGATATTAATATGCATATATTGACCATGACATATGTTAAAAACAAAATAATACATGTAAATAATAATTCTAAATATCATATAATATGCATACCAAACACAAACACTAGATGAAAATTCTAGATAACATCCAAACAATTATTAATGGTTGGTGAGCCACCGGCTCACCACAGGTTCAACCTGGGTAAGCTGGATTCTTACTAGGCCAAGTGTGATTTTGGCTCGTGCCAAAATTTATAGTGTTTTTTAATTCAATCCAGTTCAAACACATAATGTGCCAGGTTGACGCATAGACTTTGACAACTCTATAATATAATGTGTTGTTGCTATATAGATGGTCTTTGAACATGTAAATCTATTCCATATTTCTGACACATCTAAAATTTTCCTCAAATTCATGACAGATATTCTCTTATTGTAGCCTTGCAATAAAAAATAATGGAAGTATGTAGCTAAGAACTAAAAACGTTCCAATTTTATAACGTAGTTTGTGGCTGGAAGACCATATTGTTCTGATGATGTTGATTATACAATGATAGGGTAATACTGGAGGTTGTCCACGGGAGCCATGGCATGACTTACATTCTAAAATTGATGGTCCAGCAGCTTATGATGTTTTGACCAACTTTGAGGAGCGCTGGTTAAGAGCTGCGAAACCTAAAGGGATAAAAAAGCTTACAAGTTCATATGATGATGCATTACTTAAGCTAGACAGAATAAAAGATATTATCAGTACATCTGATGATCTTGATCTTGATGAGGATAATAATCCTGCATCATGGCATGTTCAGGTGCTCAGTTGATTAGCACTGAATGGATAATAATCCTGCATCATGGCATCTGATTTAGAATTTCTAGAAGCAGTTTAATTTTTTTTTTTTATTTTCACTAGTTAAAGGAAACCATTGAATATACTTGCTTTTGGAATACAGATATTCCGTTCAATTGATTCAAATTCGGTCAAGGGATTTCCGAAGGATCCAAAAGATGCATCAAGCGTTGTAAGTGAAATGTTTTAGTGTTTCTAAGTTTTCTTTCTTATGCTAGATTTCAAATTATCAAACTTGAGTCAGCTTATGTGTGATGAAAGGATAGTTAAATATTATTGTGTTCATGCAGAATCTGGTATGTGGGAAGAATGTACTGATTGACATGAGTATACATACAGCATATATAAAGGCCATTCGTGCTGCACAACATTACATTTATATTGAGAATCAATATTTCATTGGGTCTTCATATAATTGGAGCCAATATAAAGACCTTGGTATGAAACTCTTCTTTCTCATGTTTGCCTTTTATTTCCAGAATTCCTTCTTTTACTGGCTGAAGATTTTGAAGAGCATAAACTGTTATGGTATATTAGTTTGTATAAGGATCAAGCATCCTAAGGGAAAATTCATCATGCATAATTTATATTTTACTAATTAAATTGAATGATCTACAAATCATCTAAAAGAAAAAAGACCACTTTCTTTCAAATCCATGATATGTTATTTTGCAGCATTTTATATAGATCAAAGGCTCTGGAAATTACACGAGTATATAATAGCAGACAGTCTGGTACATTTTTTCTATATTATTAAATTGTTTGTAGCCAAAGCTTACTAAAATATACGGCAAGCCCTGTGGTTTCCTTTGAAGGCTAATAATTGAATATTTAACTTCTTCTAACTGTTTTTTCAAGGTGTTATCAAATGTTTAGTTCCTTTTATACATTCATGACATGTCAACTGTATCTTTTAGTTGCTCTTTTTCTTGGGCAACATAGCAAAGGAGGTTTGAACCTACAACCTCTAGCAAATTACTTGAACTTCTCACCACTACACTCCTGGTGGATTTTCTCTATCACAGACTGGGTGAAGAGGAATAACAAAGTTGATTAGATTGTTTCAAATATGTCCTTTTGACATTAAAACTTCCGTGTTTCTGCAGGTGCTAATAATTTAATTCCAATGGAAATTGCACTGAAGATTGCTGCAAAGATAAGGGCAAATGAGAGATTTGCAGTGTACATTGTTATTCCAATGTGGCCGGAGGGTGTTCCAACAGGTGCTGCCACTCAAAGGATTCTATTTTGGCAGGTATACTTCAATTCACAAGATAAAGTCCAGTAATTTTTATCTGAAAAGGGTTTGATTGAACTTTCATATTGTCTACCTGGAATCCTGCTCTATGAATCGTGATTTTTAACACCCAGATGACCTGTTGATTTCTCTAGTCATTAGAAAAAAGAAGAAATGACTAAAACATTATGAAGCTGGAAAAACCTTTAAGTTGATAGTAGTTATGCAACTTCTAGCCCCTGAATATACTCTAAAAGAATCCTGGCTTGGTCACTAGTCTGACTGTTTTAACTTTTAATAAAAAGTGTAAGAATGCTTTAAAAAAATATGGTATTAATTATTTTTAGTTTAGTAGAAATGAAAGGGCCTATGAGAAATACTCTTTTCAACTGCCTTCTATTCTGGCTTTCCTTTTATGAAGTGTTTGAAATCTCATTTAGGTTTGTAATTGTTCACCCTGGCATTTAGTTGCATATAAGCTCTATTTTAATCATAGACCAGTATTACATTTTATTCTTCTATTCTTTCTGCTTTACAGCAGGTAGCTGCCTTTTCAGACTACTGAGCCTTTTCTTGTTACATTGAAGCAGCTGCATGGATCAACCATGCCATTCGGCATCATAAAAAAACAAACTTTGATCAAAATCACTTGCCTAGTGGTTAGATGGGGAAATTCACTAAGATATTAAAGTACATTGATTTTGAATTGATCTTGTTTCAAATTGATTTATTTTATATATGTTTTGTTTGGATAAGACAATTCAAAGTTATTAAATTTTAAATGTTTTCGTGTGGATAAAGTATTTCAATTACAATCAAATGCAAAAAGTTATTTAAATATCTACCCATTGTTAGTAATTCAAAAATATTAGTATTGATGATCTTCTTTGGTCGATCTTGATTTATGCTATTTTCTGTCATAGTTTGTCTGGAATTTTTTAATTGATATTATTGACAAAAGATTGTTTTTAATTAACATTGACTATAATTATTTAAGCTGACACCAATCAAGGTTATTTTTGGAACATTAATGGTTGGGGTATTTCTTTTTTTGCCGAACTTTTTTGTCTACTAAAATATTCCCCAATTGACATTGACCAAAAGCAATGCTAATTATAGGAACTTAAAGGACTTGGTTCTTGCATTTCTTACACTCTTTTCTTTCATTAATAATTTCAGCACAAAACAATGCAAATGATGTATGAAACAATTTACAAGGCTTTGGTTGAAGTTGGGCTTGAAGGAGCATTCTCTCCACAAGACTATTTGAACTTCTTCTGTCTTGGCAATCGGGAGGCAGTAGATGTGTATGAGAATGTCACTGTGTCTGGAAATCCTCCAGCAGCAAATAGTCCACAAGTATGAATGCTATGCTTTCCCTTCTCAATTACATTTTTCTACTTGCACGGTGTCATGAAACTTTGAGTTTGTGTAAAGTTATAGTAATCTGGTACCAATGAATAAAAGAAAAGTTTATATTTATTCCAGATAACGCATTGTTTTTTTAGCATGTAAAAAGTTGTCTTACAATTAGGACAGATATTCTGACTATCATTATAAGCATCTTAAAGGGTCTGTTTTTGTGGCATGCAATCACTTTTTAATGAATGTAACTGTAAACTTGTGGGGTGGTTCTCTTTGTCCAGGCAATTAGTAGAAACAATCGACGATTCATGATTTATGTTCATTCAAAAGGCATGATAGTTGATGATGAATATGTCATATTGGGGTCTGCCAACATCAACCAGCGCTCTATGGAAGGAACAAGGGACACTGAGATTGCAATGGGTGCATACCAACCTTATCATACCTGGGCAAGAAGACAGTTTTATCCACTTGGGCAGGTAAGCTTTTTTGAAGTCACTACATTGTTTCTTCTCATATTTTCTTAAGCCTTTATGGCAAATGATTGGAAAATCAGTAGTTGAAGTTCTGATACATTACATGTACTGGTATAACAAGTTGTAATTCCACACACTAGCTTCTAAAATCCACATCTCACTCTTGGGAAGTTAAATTCAAGCAACCAGCCAAAAAACCAGCATCTTTGGTTTCTCTAATTCTCTACAAATATGCATTTATGAATATAACTTTTGAAGGAACTCTATTTAACTTCTGATGTACTAATATATGTTTTGTTATGCATGAAGTGAAAGAATATGGGTTGTGAATAGCTAGAATAGTATAATAGTGTTATGACATTATGTTACTTTTATATTTAAGTGAATTAACAAATTTCCTGAACTGACTGTTATTCTTTGTTAAACTATACCATGAAGATCCATGGATATAGAATGTCACTTTGGGCAGAACATACAGGTACTATTGAAGACTGTTTTTCAGAACCAGAGAGCATTGAATGTGTTAGGAGGATTAGAACAATGGGTGAACAGAACTGGAAACAATATGCATCAAATGATGCAACAGAGATGAAAGGGCATCTACTCAAGTACCCTGTAGAAGTTGATAGAAAGGGTAAGGTAAGATCCCTTCCTGGTCAGGATGAGTTTCCAGATGTGGGTGGAAAGATTATAGGATCATTTATTGCCATTCAGGAAAATCTAACCATTTGATCATATTTTATGTTCACATTGTTGGTCATTAGGATGTACGATGAATGTAAATTAGAGACAATTTTGAAATGCAATGTAGTTGAAGAAACACCTGTCCACTGTATATAGTGATAAAATCTTTTTCTCTCATTTTCCTTTTTCCTTGTATACTTACAAACCACTTGCTAAATATCATCACTCCCTCCTTTTCTATCAATCTAGCTTACTGCTATAAACATGTTTTGCTAATTGTGACTAAGAAAACTAAAGCTATGAGGAACACTGAATCAATGATAATCTTGGCATACTTCTTTGCAAGTCATCAATAACATCTGAATCTCTGCACAATTTTTCTGAATGGTTTACATTGTTGGCTTTGAAATTATGATTTTCTTACAACACGCATTGTCTATCTGTAGTGATTTTATATGGGAAAGAAATTGTGATTTTCTTAAGCTTTCTTCGGAATTTAAGATTTCCATCACAATATGCAGTTACAATCATACTAGTCACAAGCAACAGACACCAATTAACAACTGTCATTGAATTTTGATTCATAAATTGAAAACCCAACTGCAAATGATATTATGTTGCAAAATTGAAATGTCATTGCTAACACAAAACAAAACAATAATACATAGTTGCTATTCTCTGGTTGTGCGTGGAAAAGACTTTGTTGAAACAGACAGAACTCACTTTACTAATTTCTGCATTTTCAGAGATATTAACTTAATGCCTTTCACAAAGGGATATATCTTACTATCAAGAAAAAAGAGAAATTGTATTATTTCACTGGTTACATAAACACCTTATCTCAGTAAACAATCACATTTTCTCGTAAAGTATCATTCTTAAGGAACCGTTTCTTACATTGAAGAATAAGAGCGTTGCAATTTCTTGAGTTTCAGTCAGTGGTTTTTATATGTTGAAACTTTATTGTCAAGGTAGGAGTTGATATTAGGCATGCCACCAAAAAGGGCAAGAGACAATAACGTTACATAAATGGAGAAAAATAGTTGCTTGAATTATATAAAATCAAACAAAAGTGATCTGTCATGATGAAACACATAAAATTCAAGTTTTCATTCCAACCACTTTTAAATGTGATTTTTTTTTTTAATTATGTTATTGGCATGGATTATCTAAGTGTCATTCCTTCCATTTTGGTTAAATGCAATTGGGTTGAGAGCTTTGCATGAATTGAATTGAAAGGTGGTAAAACAAACACAACGAAAACTAAAGCATCGTACAATCTATCAATAATACACTTCACACCATCACAAAAAACAACTTTTTAAGCCTAAAACAAACAAAAAAATCAAAAGTAACAAAATTAACTAAAGAAGAAATTTCAACACACTTAAAATATTGATAAGTGACTGTATTTTATGCTGACATTTGGCGAAGTCTAAAACTGACATGTGATACAATCAAAATAAATATATGAGAAAATTATCAATTTACCAACAACTTATTCGTTTCTTTGGTTTTGTTGTCTTTTCATATCCAACAACTATTCCATTTCTTAAAATATTCCTATTACTTTGACATACAAAATATCACTTATAAATATTCCCACTATCGTTTTTAATTTCCAAAAATGTCACTCAGAATATTATTATTACTATTATTATTATTACTATTATTATATTAATATTATATAATGCTATCATTATATAATACTATTATTATATATATAATTCTTACAATTTTTATTATTATTACCATTATTACAATTACTATTATTATTATTACTGTATATATCATTATTATTAATATAAATATATATATATATATATATATATATAT